>NWSH02000162.1:5532945-5544722 GCA_002382865.2 Heliothis virescens | reverse complement strand
TGTTCTGGCAAAAATAAATAATAATATTAAGCTACAATGTGTACTATTGATAATATCACTTGCAGCAGAGTAATTATCGACATTGTTTACAACTCGGCACGTCACTATCGATATGGCTAGATTTCGTGGAATTGAACCATTGGTTCGGTACTCGAGACTCTCGCTGTGTACGTAATACATTGCGCGATCGCTCACGTAGTGCCAATTGGTTCGCATGTATTTCAAGCAATGTATTACTTTTCGTTTGCCTGCGATAATATCGTTATTGTATACAAACTTCATAATGCCAATGGTATAATTACAAATATCACAAGTATTTTAATGTTTTTGGACTTACCGGTGAAAAGAAATCCCGTCTCGTGCTACACTACACACCTGGCTTCTTTTCCAACACGTAATAATTGCGTAAGACGGCATAATTTAATATTTTTTCGGAGCGTCGTACGCTGTCACAACAAACGCGCGATTGTAGTCAATTTCGGCTGGTTTTGAGTATCTGCTCATAACCGCGGCGCGCGTGCCCCGCCCACAAGGCCTTTCTAACCTCCTTTATATGTTCTGTGAGCCCAGCTTTTTATTGGAACCAGAAGATTTTGGAATTATTCCAAAATCTTCTGGTTCCAATAAAAAGCTAATTAATTATTAATTATTAATCTTTCGATATTCTACTATAATACATACAGAACATAAAACTGTTATATTCTAATTGTCGTCGTCTCGCAGATATCGAAAGTTAGCTCTCCCAGAAATAGTTCTAGACAGAAATAAACACGCGTACTTTGGTATCATGATCACCCCTTCTGGTACTTAAATTGAAATGAGACAATAACAAATTATTAAAGAAACTTTGAGTATAACATCTAACCTGTATGCTTTTGAGTTGGAAGGCCAGTAAATGCAAAAACGTCTTCTATCATACTGCCGAATTGGCGAAACATGGCTGCAGCCGATTACCAACATTTGTACACTGAATTTTAACTCCACAAAAAATATATCACGACAAACACTTCACAATACTAAAACACATCTATCTCAAAGTCATAGTTCCAAAGATCTAGGCATTGACAACTAATATTGTACAACAGGTCTTAATAGATATCAACACAGTTCACTCTATCAATGATACCGACTTTATATGCATCGTTACGCACAATTATTTCAAAGCTACTTCAAAGACGTGTTAACGTTAATATATAGATAAGGTTGAGAAATATTTTGCGATAGAAATGTTACTGTAATATACTTTATCTCAGAAATATTTCACAATGAAATAATTAAATCATCAGAAGAAGACATCGATAAAAAATTTAAAACAACTAAAATTGGTTGTTTGTGCTAAAATCTGGGGTGATTAACCGGGTTATGAATTTCAGTACTGGTATCATTAATCAGGCAACACTGAGACAGTTAAACGAAACAATAAGAGTAACTATAGAATCCAAAATAAGGTTAAATATTCTAATTTATATGTGAAATAAAGAGTATTTCGCAGACATGTGTTTTTGGACTTTTTTTTTTTTGAATATTTACAACATATATTTTTATCAATACTAAGAACGAACTCTCCAAAACCAAGAACAAAAAGTAAGAACAAAAATTAATTGATAACTTATCTTCATTCATAATTATCATTTCATAATTACAAGCTACGTGAGACGATAGAACACGTCTCCATTCATGCTTAAAGTCACAGTTATGTTTCAAAGAAGTATGAATAAATACATAGAACTATTACTATGTTTCCTTGAATAGATCATAGAAGGTTTTTGAAATAGTAAAATAGAATTGATATTTTCAACAATTTGTTAGGCTCTCCCAAAGATAATAAAAAAAATAAACTCCTCGAATCAATATGCTTCACTTACATTTTTTACACTCTGAAATCTATAGTCAGCTGAAACCCACAGCCAGCATTTGGTTTCAAAAACCAACACTGAGAGGCCATTATTGGAAAACTCCAGATCAGAATGCAAAAATCATCTAGCTAGGAATTAGGATAAGATGTCACCAAAATGTCTTTTGTCAAGATCATCATCATTCCCCTGCTTTTATCCCCATTTATTATTTGGGGTCGGCACAGCACGGCCTCCTCTTCCATACTTTCCTATCTGACGTCATCTCACAAAGAACACTCTTGAGGTACTACAGCCATATCGTCTTCCACACAACCCATCCATCGCTTCTTAGATCTTTTGTCAAGAATAAGCCTTCAAGATTTCGTAAACCATTGTACGTTTCCTAATACAAGTTTATGTAAGACCTAGTAATACAATAAATCAATAAACTGTCCCGAGTATATCTTACGGATCTATCGTTCAATATTGACCAGTTACTGGACCTTAGTCAGACAACTGTCTTAACCTTTGGTTACACCTCTTAAAACAATAAGTGGTATAGGTTAAAATATGTGTAGCGAGTGAATCTTGATAATTAAATGAGATAGGCAGATAAGATGGCATAGAAGAAGACATCAAAAGGGATCTATGTGCCATGTTGCAGGGATTAAGGTTAGGGCGACTTGTCGTCTACGTGTACGGGGTTAGCTATCATTATTTTGTCTTGTATAGCGTTTGTAGGGAAAGCACTGTGTATCTTGTATAATATTTCTACAAATCAAATGTTATAGTTAAAGAAACGAGAAGTCAGAAATAACAATCTATAAGGTTAATTTTGAAAGACAATAGAGATGAATAGAAATACATTTACCATTACAATATTAGTAAATCCATTACAAGCCCTATAAATTCAAATTGCCAGCACTAATTTCCGACATAATATAAATACTTTAATTTAAAATAACACAATTAATTAGCGCGAGCGAGAGCTTCACGTAACGCTGTATCAAATTAATAGAACGCCATACAAAATTGATGTCAATTTGCCTTACTAATGGCCCGAAATATTAGCGTTTCAAACCCGTGACGTCACATTGTCATGATACAAAATTCTTTACACAAACTGCATACTTTATTAAGGTTCAAAAATAAAAATAAATCAATCAATAAGCACATTGTCGACCAGACGTTGTTTAAGGTCGTTGAACTGAGAGTAAATTGAATTTGAACGCGTATAAAATAGTGCACCACCCTGTATGTTGGCTGCGCTGATTTAATTAAGATTGTGGTAGGAATTGTGATAGACGATTAGATGAGAGAAACTGTGATAGCGCTTTGGGACTTAGGACTGCCAGATAGCGTTGTATGAGATGTGAGTGATGCTGCTCTGAAAAATCTCAGATTATTCTTATGGAATTTTCTTATGGAACAGATTTTACGAATTTTCCATCAACGACAAATCCATACCATGACTCTGATACATCAAAAATCTTTTGCTAAAAGGTCACTGGGCACCTTTGTATGGAAACTATACCCACGGCGGACACAAACGAAATATAGCACGATACAATGACCTAAGGCTCTGATTTACTATGACATTAGTCGCATCAATGTGAGGCACGGGAATCTCGAGAAAATCAAGTGGAAACACCAGTTATAATCCCTATATCAATGAGGATTACCACTTTCTGAATTGGGCCGATTTGAAAAATTCTCTCTTTATTATGTAGGAGAATACACACCGATTAGCCTCATTATCATCCGGCCAGGATCTGATGATGGAAACTCTGAGAAGTCGAGGGCAACTCTCAAAAATTGTAGGCATGCACCAAGTAAAAACTTGATATTCGTCGGTATATGGAGTAAGTCTACATGACCGAGAAGTTTGGGCCTTACCTGATGATGGAGACGACAGAAAATCAAGAGAACTCCTCATAGGTATGTAGCAATTAATACGTGTTTGGGCTTGTTTAATTCGTATTGGCGAGATCTTTGCACAGAGAAAGGTTTAACTGCCATTGTGTGACATGTCAAGTTTTTACTCCATGTGTGCCTACAATTTTCTAGAGTTGCCCTCGATTTCTCAGGGTTTCCAGTTCATCATCAGATCCTGGACATCAAAATTAAGATCTTCCTTCTTTTGAGAAGTCGGTTAGCAAATCAAACTAGCGTTGTGACCTATACAATCCTCTGAAATCTTTTGATTATTATATATTTTTAAACGACCCTGGATATTCTTCTCCATGGAATTTTAATGCAATATTTATATATAATGAAAGGTCTTATTATTCCCTTTAAATTAAAACCATTTTCATTCATGTCCGCCACTTTTCGCAAAGCGGGTCCAATTTGCCCAATGACCTTTCAAGAAATATTATATTTACAGTGTAAAGAAACCTCCCACACCTTACATTTTGAAAACTTCTTCCTTTCAGTAAAATTATAATTACTTTTATTTATGACTATAATTATACATACTTTAATAACATTCCTACCAACGATCTAAGGGCAAGAATTCAGTCTCCCACTCAAAGAAATTGAGTCAGAAATCAACATTTACATTCTCCTTGAAATCGTCCTCTTTGAACATCTCACAGCGAAGACGTCTATAGAAATGTCCAAGGAAATTACGTAAGAATATATCGAGGACTTAACGAATTCCGCTCGCTGTCTGATACCTGAATAATAGAACCTTAGCAGAGTCGAACGACCTCTTTCCCGTAATTTAAAATTTGCTTCGAACAAAACAAGATATAGATAACCAATATATTTTTCAAAATCAGGAAAGTCATCGAACTACAAAACTCCTAACCGAAGATTCGTTCAGCATTAGCATTTAAGAACAGTCACAAATGTTTACTTTAACCCAAGGAATCCTTAGGGCTAAGGTCGACCCGGCACGGAGCCACGAAGCGGCAACAAATAACCCTGATAATCCGTATTTCGTAAACAATTTAAGTGGCTTAGCGTACGATATCAAATGTATCGTGTATTGATCGGCGCCGTGCATATTGTCCTGGTAAATGAGACCAGTGCACAGTTTGTTCGTACTTCCTCCAACAACTAACGTGGTTACGTAGTTCAATGCATTACTATGATTGAGTTTAGAGCAAACCGTTCGCGACAGTTTACACTTGAACGAAGCTCGATTAAAACGCCACGGGCGGCTGTTTGCGTAATTAATGTGAATCCCTATAACAGCGCTAAAGTAGAATCAAATGATTGATTTTGCTGAAAAGGAAAATTCTAGAAGAAATACGAATGTTTTGCATGGGATACGACAGAAATTTGGGTCGAAGTAATTGAATCAGAACATCCGGCCTGCCGTGGGATCAGTGCAATCGTTCGCTTTTGGCTCTAGCAAACAATTATGGAGAGCTCTTGAGCCTCAAATTATACGATGCAAGTGAACGATTTTAATTACAATTATACCTCATGACCGCTGTAATTATGTGGACTGTTAATAACATACTGTTGTACCTAACGTTAGCTGCTATGCTCTTAAATTATCATTTCATACAAAATTTAAAAGGGGGCTACAATTTTAACACTATTGACCAGTGAGCGTCTTGACCAGACTTCGCTCTATCAAAGATGAATGTTTTATAAACCAAAATCTAGTTCGGAAAATTCTCTAAATATTGAAGCATAGTCTAGTTCCGCTGTACACACTGGGACAAACGAACAGCCAGTCTAATTTGAGGCATAATAGAATTATATAACAACGCGTTTCATTTTGATAGCGAATCATGCTAAAATTCTGAAACCATGTCCCGTTGAGTCACAGTCTGCGTAAAATAGCAACATAGTCACATCCGCCAGACCAGAAGTGGAAAACGTTAACAAATTGAATTAATAACTATCTCCTACCTAGATAGTAACAACACTTTAACTGTTTTCAATTCTAAGCGCCCCATGTCAAAAATTTTACATCCAGAAGCTTCTTCCCGCGAACGGTTCGAGACGGGTGGGCAAAATCTATGAAATCCAGATCGACTAACTTTTAATGGAAGGGGGGACAGTTATTTTATTGCTGATCTATAATTCTTTCAAGTTTTTGGAACCTCTTCATCACGCTACATTATGATTGGTTGAAATCGTCAGGTGTTCAACGGTCTACGATAAAAGCAGAAATCTACTTCAGCACTTTTGAAAATCGGGAAGCTATTTAGAACTATTTTCAGAACTTGCCCACGAATGGAACAGACATAATAGCCAATTTAGATAAAGCTGCTTTTCTTGAGAAATATAAGGGGAATACCGCAAGGAACTTCTTTGAAATCTAGTTAGTCATAGTAGAGGTGCCCCTCTTTTGCAGGCTTGGCTAATCATATCACAGTTAGTGCACTTATCACATATACTCGTATAAGACGTATATTAGCCGTCTTGCATGCACGTCGTGCCTAATTGTGACTTGCGCGATAATTTTAGGTTCAGTATGTAACAGAATCCCGCTATGTTACTACATTACAGCCACGGTAATTGAACGGTTAAAATTGATTATTGATATGCTTGGCTGGTAAATAGACTCAGGTTTTGCGACAAGAATAGAATCGTCAAAGAAATATTGTGAGACATCAAGATGGAGTACAAAAGGCTTTCATAGTAACAACCTTTTAAAAACCACATTTAGAAATAATGAGTGCCATTTATATGCCGTATTTTTCTAAGATCAAATAAACCTGAAAACAACGGAAAATTCTATGTGCCTTTCGTATTTCAGGTGAAGTTTCTACAAGTTGTTTAGTGTTTTAATATCAATCAATCGTTACGTTTATTTGGGTTTCATTAATTTCAATATCTTGAATTTATTTCTTTGACGATTCCACTTTAATCGTGACCAGGGAAGCCACCCTTGCCTCACCCTCTCGCACCGCCAGTAGGCGGGGTATAATTAATTTGTGTCCATCTACTACAAGCTTTATGATAGACATTGTCTTGTTTTATGTAGGCCTCATTTTATTCAATTATCGCTGTAGATTTTGTGAAGAATTCGGGATTTTCTTTTTGGATAAAATAATCCTGGAATTCTGTATTTGCTTAGACAAGTCTTAGGTCGTAAAGCACACATTACTTGGTTCATTGATAAATGTATCCAAAGCTACGCAAGGACTACATACAGATTATCGTAAACCGGAACAGATAAAGATTTCTCAACTGTAAAGTGGCCGAATTGGGTGACGATGCGAACAATTATAACTATTTCCGTTAGGGCTTCAAAAAAGGACAATATGATAAATGACGTCACGAGGCTCCGATGCCGCACAGCGTTGCAATCTGCGGACGAATTCCTAACTTGTGACGTCATCAAGCGCATCGACCGCGCGTTGCTTTTGTTTTAATTGTTTTTTATTGGTGCGTCCGTTGTTAATTCAATAATACAACAGAGATATTAAATTATTCATGCACACGTTATTTTTGAACACCCAAGATCTTTTTTAATTCAAAAACGAAACAAAACGAAAATATCGAAATAGCAATATACGTGGAATACCTAACTAGTTGAATAAACACAATCAATCATGTTTGTATTAAACAAACACCACATAAATTAGTATCGGCATTGCACTGATATGAGCTTATGACATCGATAACACCCGGCATGTTGATACCGAGATAACTATTTCGATAAACACGGCAACAAGATCATCGTCCATCACTTTAGCGGCTAACATATCGATATACTTACAAACTACTGCTTTCAATCAGAACAGCACTAAAGATAAGTAATTTGGGTACTGCGAAAAGGGGCAAATATGTATTAACAATCATCGTATTCTCGGCTTCAAGACAAGCAAACGGGTCATCTGATGGCAGGACACCGTAACCTATGGAAAATAATGGACATCTTCAATTCTTCGTGTTATAGAGGCAGTTTGTCATCGATGCGAAACGTAGCTAGTACATTTAATCCACCACAAAACAAATGTCTCTCTAATCCCTTTGAAACGGTGACGTGAATTAATGAAATCCATTACAGAAACCCTAAGGACACAGGAAGTAACGCTTGACATCACAAACCGTAAACATGGATATTATAACACCGAGAACAAATAACTGTTTAATTCGCGCAAACTGTTTAATTATTCAAACAATAAATGTAATGTAAGACCTTTACTCCGCCACGGTCCAACGGACACACGAAACAACGCGAAAATAATATTACGTAAAAAATAATTACCTTTATTACAGTTAATGTACGCGTAAATATCGGGCTTCGGGCCACTTTGTTAAACCCTTTCGATTTTCCCGAAAAAAAAAGTTGTTAATTTTTTTCTTGGCTACCAAAAAGGTTTTAGCGAAGTTTGTAAGGCTTTGTGCTCGTTTTCTCCTTATGGACGGCCAGTCGTAATCACTGTAGTAAAAAATCGAGCAAATATTCACTCCCTTCACCCCGATCGATGAGGATCAAGCGCGAACTTCAGACACCTCTACTCAGATTGCACAATCTAATTTTGAAATCTCCAGTCCCACAGGAAACTTTTAAAACCATTCCAACTTGTGTATTGTACTCACATTTGCATTTGAAATGAGACAATTTTTATATCTATGCCCTAGAGTCCAGCTTAACATATCTCAGTATTAAATAGAAAAGAATATATTTCTGGTCTGGAGGCGAAAGAGAACTATAGTGTGTAAATGTTACTTGTTATCATCTTGCGAAAGTCGTAAAAGTTGAACGAAGGAAACGGTTATTGAACTAGTAGATAGGACCTGGGTTGCCAACCTGACATGGCATTCAAATCTGCGCTACTTCACAAACATCTACCTCTGGTAAAATGTTTAGAGAATATTCACATAAACAACAGCCTCGAAAGTGTCGTACCGTATCAATGGCAAAATCTTTATACCGGGCAAACATTTAATGTCTCGTGTTCCCCCGAAATTGAAAAGATCGTACAAGTACCATCTCCTAATTAAACTCCGCTCACGCCAGGCAGAACAGCCCTGCCAATCGGAGTCAACGACCTATACAGCCTTTTCAAAACGAAAGAAATTTCGCTAGTTTTCTTTAAATTCTACAATTTATTTTACCTCAGACTACTTTACAAATGGAAGCTATATTCAGAGTATTATTACACGAAGTAAAAGTTGAATTATTAATGGAATCCTTTGAACTGAGAGTGTTAGACGCTTCGACCTTCGGTTCTTTCGGCAATTCTTTAGGCCCAAATGAAACAACCAAAAGGTTTTCAAAACTGCGAGATTTACTTTAAATTAGGCCTGTTCAATAAAGATAACTTTAAGCCTGAATAATAGGACAAGTAGCAATAGCTAGTAAATACAAATTTTCCTTTTCACAATTCACACTGATGCACTGGGTTGAAAAACCGTAAAACGTCTATATCAAGATGGGTTGCCGGCTGCGCCAGAGGGACTCATTTCATTCTATAGATTGCAAAAATCTTTTCTAGAACTGAAGTCTTCCTTGCCGTTACACCAACGTGCACCTAGAAGCTTTGACACTTGACTATAATATCTGTACTATAAAATTGAATCAATTTTGAAACAAGTAGTTTGAGAGGCAGGACACTGAAGAGAGAAAGAAAGGAAACGGCAATAGACGACCGAATGACACTTTTGACTGAGTCGCAGCAATCTAGATAACCTTAACCAATTGTTACTACATTATTTTGCAGAATTAGTTTCACGTCTTCAATTAATAGGAAAAAAATATAGAGAATCCCTTACTTTGCAGAGTCGTAGGCCTCGCACCAAATTAATATAATTAATGTATGTAGGTGCGATAACAGGATCCTCATATTGGCTACTGTAATGAGATGTAGATAACCCCGCTTTAATTTAAATATTGAGTTTAGTTTCTTGTACAATAGTGAGCAAAGGAATTTGAATACGTAGGTTATTTGAGAAAACAGTTTTGTATAAGTATGTTTTTACTACGTTCGTATGCGGAGCCATCTGGAATATTGTATGAGCTAAGATTTGTAGCTGGCTCTGTGGTAATTACGTGTTTGTCTAGCATGGTAATACTGGCCGAATTTAATTTTAATTTTGGTTCTCTGAATTTTCTACGAGTGATTTTAAAAATAGAGTAAAATAAAAATGTATATCCAAAAAATGTACCTAAGTTGCTTTCTCATTAGCTTCTAACAAGGCAAAGCCTGTTTCTCGGGTGCTATCAGAAAATGCACGGAAATATCTAAACTCCCGCATTACCTACATAGAATACAAGTACAGCTTTCTAATATAGAAGTCGTTAGATGAACATAAACAAAGGAAGACACAATTAGTTACAAATGTTAGAACAAAACAGGAATTGGGGAAGCGCTGCAACTGACAGAAAACCCTTGCTTTGTGCATCTAACGCCAGGCGGATAACACGCTGACTATAAAGACGGAACACCTGCTTAACAAGAGAGCAAATACTTTTAACGGACATAAATAGTCTAGAAACTCTAATAAACATGTCTGACGAAATTAAACACAAATCCAACAATCCAAATTCCAGTTCGACAGACAGACGAATAAAACAAAAAATCTTTTCAGACACTGTTATATAACGAGCTAGGAATTCTGCAATATAAACTGTCAATATCAAGGTGTGAGCCCGTCCTTCTATCTTATCAGGTCATAAAAATATCAATGCAATATCACCTTTATCGTGCAACGGCAATAACTATCGCACAAGTATAGTGATATAACCTGAAATGCAGTTAACGTAACAACTATTAAATAAAGCAACGAACGAACCACTAATTAATTTACCATATGCTAGCAAGAAATAGTAGAGGAGTATTGATTGCATTCGGTCCTGCCAATTGCCAATTGCCGATGCAGCTCCCGTACCGAGATTCCCATATACATACTGATTTACACCTTAACTGGATCGGTAATCCGTTTAGCGGGAAACTTAGTGTATCTCCATTTCAGACTCAATGAAATGAAAATGGATTACAAACAAGGGTATTAGTGCTGAGTTGTTCTTCATTCTTTGAGGATCACAAAGATCTTAGAAGTTGTATTGATTATTATTTAGGCTATAAAGGAACAGCTCCTTGTTTATAGTGTGCTCGTCTCTTGTGATGGTGAACTATGATATTGTGTTTAAAACTGTCTTTCTTGTGTGGTATTTTCGACTGGAATGTTTTGGTAATAATGACTCTTCATCTGTATCAGTAGAATCGAAAGTTTGAGGCCAAGACAAGTCTCTCATTAGATTTGTTACATCGCAAAGTTATCTTGATGTAAAAGTCTCAAATTTTATTTTTGTAGACCCGACTGAGATAGCTACTTTGGTAGGCCTTCCAATTCCATGAAGGAATCTACTGTGTGTGATGTTCTCATGCTAAAAAACACGACAAAACACTATTCCTTAAATGTATGTAGTGGCATACACTGTAAATTCACAGAATAAACAGATACGCAAATCTTGAATACACATCAATACGGTATTCTATTAGAAGCATAAGAAAAGGAGATTTATGTGACGCCCTTGGTAAACAACCTTAAGTAAAGGGTCACGCCCGTGAGCGAAAATAGAAATATCGCTTGCAGAATTAAAAAGGGCCATATATACATACATGTCTCGTCTAGCCTATGAGACGTTGGAAAACAACACACACTTGTCCCGTGGCTTTTCTTTAATCCCTCTTTGTCTTACTACAGAGACCTTGACAGTCGAGACGGAAGCATACAAAAGCTTAGTTTTTGGGTCTTAGACGGCGACGGGGTATTTCTTCAAGTATAACTTGATATCCGGAAAGATAATGCTTGAAATTCAAACTGTAGGTACCCATTTTGCACTAGAATATACCAGCTTCTGAATAATTTGTTGCCTAAACCCGATCCCTATTTAATATTCTAGGTCTAATCTATTGAAATTAGTATCTCGTTTTATGAATTCTGATTGTAAGTGGAAATCGGTAAATGTAGGTTACAACTAGGGATTGCAATCCGGTATCATTTTCAATCCGGCCGGAT
>NWSH02000162.1:5482771-5532845 GCA_002382865.2 Heliothis virescens | reverse complement strand
AAACACGCCGGATCCGCCGGATTACCGGATCCGCCGGACCGGATTGCAATCCCTAGTTACAACATCCCGGCGCTTTATTAGAATTCCGATGGAATTCGCAAGGAATCCATTATTTTATTTAACAAAGCTGCCTCTGTCCAAAATAATACATGAAAGACGCATGCCTACCTTTTATCGTTGCCAGGAGATTCATTCTTACTTACAAATATACCTACATCATCTAAGTTTAAATTCCGTTGTAGAATTTACCTGCGATCATCGCCGTTAAAATTAGCGAAATCAACAACAAACCCCACAGAATACTAAAGCAATGAGAAACTTCCGTGATCAAACTTTAGCGTCAGTCCCCCGTTTTTACGTTTCCAATATTATTTCGGAACGCTTTCAAGCCAAGACTTTGGGAACGGGATTTGATTACATAACAACCACAAATGGGGCAACAGTCCGCAAAGGCACAAACTTGGTCCATATACACTCGTTATTCCTTTAATTGTATTCGTGTTACTATTGTTTTTCTAAAGCAGGGTCCCAATGGAAGTGTTTGAGCGAAGAAATAAAAACTTTAATTTAAAGTTGTAGTTTACGCTGAAAGATAGTTGTGGGACTGCAGATGCCGAGGAATGGAATAAGTCAGTCACACGGCCGACAAAGGTAAAATAAAAAAAGCAGAAATAGGCACATTTCGCACGTTAGGTGTGCCGCCGCCGCCACTAGGGGTTCCATCTGTATACAACCGGGTTATTTTTAATCTTCTTGATTTCTTCATTCGTCCGCGCACCGCGTTATCGCGAACTGATCCAAACCCCTTCAAAGATGGATTTATTGTTTTCGCTAAATATCGACTTTTGCTCAAAACTCATTTCGCTCAATAAAGGGAAGCGAAAAATTGCGAATTGAAACAGAAAATTGAACGTGATGATAGTACGACAACAAACTCGCATAAATTCGTAACATCCTCCATTTTAGTGAAATAAATCCCTGACGGGACGATTTTGGAGTGGTTAACCTTGTACCTACCGTGGAAATGATACAATACGAAAACAAATGCGATTCTGTTACTTATTGGTAGACGTGTACGTTTTTTGCACTCCCGAGACATATCAATTACTTAGCTTGATAATAAAAAGTAAGGCGTCGAGAAACGGTGGAGAATCAGAAAATTGGTCGAGAAAGCCCATTCTGAAACCAACTCCTCGAATTACGTTCTCCCAAGCACAAAGGTAGTAAGAATACTAAATAGGCGTCGAAAAAACTGTACTAAATGTAACATTTACAAAGGGAAATGTGGATTACTCAGGAAAAGTAATCTACCATAATTACGAGTACAAATTGTTGTGTCACGTGCACACGGTATTGTGTTGCCCAGTACAGGCTAGCACAGTGAGCCAATACAAGTGTCGGCCCAAATGGAGTCGTGTTGTTTATGAAGTGATCTCACTACACGAGATGGGATGGAAATGGAACACCGCCTATCAGTGCGGTCAGTTATTGTTTTTACATACACACAGCAAACAATATATTCGTTACACAATAGACTATTGTGGTTTGTCCTGTGGATCAATGCGAACGTCTATTTTTTTAATAACCAGTGAAAATACGTAATGGACCACTTCAGTGAATAGGGGTTTTGTCCCATGGGCTCGAGGATTTTCGGGTCGAAATTATTGTTGGAGTGTTTAGATCTATTTCTGAGAATCATTCAGACAAACGGAATACCCACGGCTCTACTGGGAATGAATATCTAATTGAATGACCGTTTATAAATGTCAGGAAGCCTTACCTTTACGTGATTCCTCAAGTGACTTACAGGAAATGTTCAAAAGCTGAAATTCATGTAGTTCTTAATAAATTTAAAATGCATCGAAAACCACAGCTGAAGTTGGAATCAAATCAGAAGTTTCGCAAATCCGCTAGACCATTGAGACGTCAATAAAAAACGACAGCTAACGATTTCGGATCCGATTTCCAATAACTAACTATCATTGTGTCTGACAGTGGGGAGGTCGTGGATAACTTAAAACTGTACGTTATTAAAGTTAAAAGAAAACTTCATTGCGTCATGCTTTAGGTAAAGAAGGTCTAGGCATGTTGTTTTTCCTTATACGGTGAACATATCGAGTGGCTTGCGGCGAGTAATCGATTCTGTGTCACCAAGTTATCGAGACCGGAAAATCGCAATAACCAAATCTACATACCTATTTCGCAATATAAGCTACGGTTATCAGATTTTGCTTTGTATCAATTCCTTAGTTCAATCAGGATCGAAAACGAGTCGATTGTATGGCTGGTTGCGAAACAAAATGAGATTAGGAGCAAAATTCTGCAAGCGCAATAACTTGCAAACTTGTTGGCAAATTCTCGAGCATGATGACTTTAAAATGAAGGGGGTCCGGAGTGAATTCTTTAGATGCCCCAGCAGTAAAACACAACGACGACGTTAAAATTACTGCTACATTCGTTGCAGTGGATACAACTCTCCCAAATTCCGCTTTGCCAGCGCCAAAAGTTAGCGTCTAATTAAAACTAAATGTTTACGTACATAAACAGTAATTATTAAGTTATCGTAGAAACTGTATTAACAAGCAATGTTTGGCTGCTGGCTAGACATGCGGAGCCTGTGACAAAGCTGGGGTAGGTACAAAGCCCATTGAAACGCGCGCCAGCGTTCAGCGGTAGCTGTATAATTCAGGTGCAACTGTATAGTTCCCAGTTATGGCATTAATATGTATTTGCGTTGATACGGAGCCAGATACCAGCCTGATGGAATCTTGACAATGTTATACTACTATGCAGACAAAGCGGGGATGAGATGGGATTATATTAAAGTTAATGTCTGCAGAAAATATCTAGGCGCCTCAGGAACTTACTGAAAGTGCTATTTCAAACTCGTAAAAGACTAGATAAAACACGGATCATGTCCAAGGTTTTCGTTAATATTCTGGTTACCTAAGCTGAGAAAAAGGCACGAAGCTAAGCTCTTTTCACAAGCGCTAACACATTTAGTCTATCACCGTATTGACCTTTTGTGTCTGTATCTTCGCATCTTAGAAGTAGGTTTATTCCATTTTTTATAGCGCTCAAACGTGTAAATCAAAGGTTTCGGTGTCACACCGATCTCTTTTAGTCACCTATGATTTTAGGATTTATCTTTTATTTAAATTTTTTGACTTATGAGGATTCACAAGGAGAATACCCCTTTAATTATCAAGGTAAAAAAATGTAGCTGTAAAAAATCAAATATTTTAAACCTAGCCAAAATGGTTAACCGAAAAAAGTCATTTTGCCATTCAATGCCAAACTCATAAGGAAAGATAGTATCTCAGGTTACGATCCTTTCAGGAGAAATTGAAACTCGATATGTTTTGGCGTTTAGCGCGATCTTGAAGTATTATCATATTGAGAAAAGGTTGAAGGCTGAGTAAAAGAATTTATTTAAATAAAAAATAAGCGTAATATGTCTGAGTCGTCGGACTAGGGGGTGTTATCGACTTCCGAAGACTCCTAGATCCTCTCTCCTGACCTATTACCTGACTTGATGGGACCATGTGGATTTTTTATAACCTTAAAGATAACAGGCAAATCAGCACTTACTTCATACTTTCCCTCACCTATCGCTACAATACAACAAAGTTGACAGTAGGTAGACATGTGTCGTAAATATGTGTAATGGAGAATTTATGTCTGGTATATTTTACGTTTGCGGTATTCGAAAAAGCTCTTAACATCACAAAAGACCATTATTAGGGCATGAATTTCGGACTCAGGCACCAGGGATTCGCTCAAAGGATTTCATTTACGATAAAATCCTGTCATATTCTCTTCAGACCTAATGTTTTTTGTTGTACTTGGGCTAATTTACTTGAATACATAAATCACGTAGTAAGAAAATTAAGGGACAATCAAGTGATGATCGACTGGTGTCTCTGGGACTTCAACTTCTTCCTGGGTACTTGTGAACCTTGGAAACAAATACAGACTGATGACCTAAATAAATGTAAAGAAATATCTCCAACTCACCGATACAGGGTTCCAGAATGTATTTTCTTCACGCCGTCCATGTCTGCTGTGGTCTCCTTATCATTTCTAAACTCGACCGCTGATACCCTAATGGCTTCTTAATGTATTAAAACGTAATGTCATTATGAGCTGCTCTTTATAATACTGATGTTGATTCGATTCACCTGTAACAAACAACGTTATATCAAAAACAAAGTGGAAACTAGGTCCAGGCACTTAGCCCGCCCATTTGCGCGAATAAAAATGCAAATAACTTTGATAAACTTTGTCGGAATGTACGAGGGTTTTGTGGTATGAGGAGATATTTTTTTCGGTAATGATTAAATATGGTGCTCCGAAATGTCATACGAACGCTTTGAATGCCTCGGTGGCAAGCTACTTGTTGTACTTTCCAACTTTTTTAAATGGCAGCGACGTAACGAGGGTAATGTTTGACCATAAGTGGGCTTAATGTAAGTAGCGATTCAGATATCACAAGTGAATCAGCCAACTTACCAAAATAATGTCTAAACTGAATTTCACCACCAAGAAAAATGTTGTATTGAAAGATATCAGGCGTTATCGCTTTAAATGATCGATCATCAACACGACACCATATTTTCTTACGGCCGTTCCCAATAACCTATCTAACTCTGGATTTGCTTACCAGAGATAGTAATTTGACATAACTTGTATGGGGCTAATGTCAAAACTCTATCACTAGCAGAGCCGGATTAACCTTAAGGCAGATTAGGCAACTGCCTAGGGGCCCAGCACCGACAGGGGCCCCGCCCACAGCAATGCAGTCCGCAAAAAAGTTTTATGGATCGAACAAAATGATAATCAACAAAACTATTATTTTTTTTCAACGCATGTAACACTTTATACATACAAAACCATCTAATCTATACTAATATTATAAAGAGGAAAACTTTGTTTGTTTGTTTGGTTGTAATGAATAGGCTCAAAAACTACTGGACCGATTTTAAAAATTCTTTCACCATTCGAAAGCTACATTATCCACGAGTGACATAGGCTATATTTTATCCGGGTAAGGGCAGTAATTCCCACGGGATGCGAGTGAAACCGCGGGAAAACGGCTGGTATCTAATATTAGAACTAATGTAATCTTTCGGAACGCAACTGGACTTCATTCACTTTGGGGGAATTCCCGATTCGTTGGGTGTTTTCTGTAAGCTTTCGTAGCTTTATAATAATTTGTAGCCTAATAGTTCACAAACTTTTGAAATACCCACGTAATCTTTAATTACAATATGTGATATGAGTTTTGCGATTGTAAGGTAAATTAAAAAAAAGTTTTAGTGTGCTCTGTGTTTGAAGACTTACGATTTTCACATACACCCAGTGGCGTAGCTACGAAGGGGCTAGCCGGGGCAGTGCCCCGGGGCCCCTGAATCATTGAACTTTTGTGAATCGCACTGAACTTTTCAAAGTTACTCTCATTATTACATTATTTTTGTAAAAATTTCGTGCTCGCTTCGCTCGCGTCCTCTAGTTACTTCCTGTTCTTCTTTTTGCCCATTCAACTAAAAAAATCGCGCTCGCTTCGCTCGCATCCTCCAATTACATCCTACTGTTTTTCTATGTTTAGTCCTTTGATACCCTGAGAATATTTTTTTCAAAAAAGTCGCTTTTAAAAAATCTTTTTTCATTTGCGCCTTCAGAGGCTACACGATGTATATTTTTTGGGATTTGCCAAAAACCAATACACTCTTCCTAAAAAAAGTTTTTTATTTTAAATCCTGAAACTGGAAAAATTTCGCGATCGCTTCGCTCGCAACTTTTCTTCATGCACTTCTTTTACAGTGTTGACCTTTTCATCTTAAAACTAAAAAAAAATTCGCGCTCGCTTCGCTCCCTCCATTTCAATTCCAAACTTTTTCTTCCCATTTGTGATATGCCCACAACGTTTTTGAAGGCTGGATGCACTTCGACACTCACATATACTACATCTAAAGTCGAGGGCGGGCAATTTGTCTCCCGCCCCCGGTGGCGGATAGCCACGCTACGCCACTGTATGAGACGAAGACTGAACAGCTATGTAGACATTTTGTGATTTGGACTTACTGCAACCTGGTCAATTTGCGATCTATTATTCTGTCCTTTAGTGAACTAGTTAAAATAGTTTCATTGTTTTTCTACTGAAAGGCATTTCCCAAACTTTTGCAACTCCTCTTTAAAAGCGTTCAAAAACACTGTTTTAAATACTTTTTATTTGGTGTATGTGAAAATCGTGAGTCTTCAAACACTGGGGGGTCGCGAAATATTTCTTCATAGAAAGGGGGTGCNGAACAGCTATGTAGACATTTTGTGATTTGGACTTACTGCAACCTGGTCAATTTGCGATCTATTATTCTGTCCTTTAGTGAACTAGTTAAAATAGTTTCATTGTTTTTCTACTGAAAGGCATTTCCCAAACTTTTGCAACTCCTCTTTAAAAGCGTTCAAAAACACTGTTTTAAATACTTTTTATTTGGTGTATGTGAAAATCGTGAGTCTTCAAACACTGGGGGGTCGCGAAATATTTCTTCATAGAAAGGGGGTGCCGCCATGAAAAAGGTTTAAAAATACGGATTTAAAAAAATTGGAACGCGTTTGGACGGTTTATCTCGTTTTACGATGAGGAAATCCCCGATTCGTTGAATGCTATTAGGCAGGAGCGTTTTACGACAGCGAATTGGAAAAAACTTTGTGCTTTGCGAGTATTTAAAATCTTTAGAAATAGAATAGACTGACTAGACAAACGTACGCGCACTCTACTAGTGGGCTGCGCGGGTGACTCTGTTCTGTATTAACACGGAGCCTACCCGCGTTATTACGTCATGTCATCCATGCCTAGATCGGGGATTGTATTAAGGAATATGGGAAGAAGGCAAAAAAATACATCACATGATTTACTCAGTCAGAGTAGGTAAGAAAAGGGGCCCAAAAATTGTATTGCCTACAGGCCCATGACAGGTTAATCCGGCCCTGATCACTAGTAAGCAAATCCAGAGATAGACAGAATATTGATTTCCGCAGTTACTAAATATTTGAATCCTTGATGTACAGCATAAAATCACAATAAATAAATCTATTCACTGCATTGAATGCATACTTGTTTGCGGTTAAGGACTGTTACAAGTATTACTCATGTTAGTATTGTGTCATTTAATAAACAATGGCCCGATAAAACTAATGTGTATTCAACAAGTGATACCACGCTAATAATTTGTCATTAATATTCTTACAATAAACAATGTACTGTTCTTGAAGGCACATAAATTATTTACAAAGTATGATAAATTAGGGACAATGTCGAATACTTTTCTTTATCTTGGGAATAAAACAAATACTGATTCACACACCAAGTCTGTTAAAAGAAACCTTGTTTTACTCGGGCTATCAAGAGCAACGAAAATTAGCCGAAATAGTGACCCCTTACCCCTCATTCATTATTAAGTATAATGGACGGGACGGTAAAGGCGAAAATTGCTTCCATACGATATGGCTTTCTTTGTATGCAGAATAAAATTATCTCGAGATTACCATTGCAAATCGGGGGAACTTTCATTGGCAGCAAAAAGTGATAGTTATTTAATCGCAGCCGGCTGGACTGCAGCTTTTTAAGTTACGTAAACTTCGCTTATTCTTAAGTACTATTATATTCTTTTTATAAGTACCTCAATTGATAAATCTGACAGCAATACGAAAGTGACTGACAAGTTTTACGACCCTGTTGCACGCTACACGGCTCGTCTAGATTATTTTAAAATAAATATAAAATATCTATTCTTGGGGCACTCGTTTCGCTAGTCAGAGTGCCCAGGGGGCAAGGGCCAGAGTTCGCTAGAAAAAGGGCAAAAGTTCATTAATTTTGACAGTCATAAGCATAACCCTCATTATGAAGTTTCTTGTCGGTTTTTGTAAGACAGATATCAACTTTTTATTTTAAGAAGCTGAGTAGAGTTTGCAAAACCACACTCAGGTGTACTGTTTATAGGTCAACTAAGTCTCAATTATTAATCCATATCAATTACAGAAATTCTATAAACCAATTAGACTAAATTGCTGAACATCTCGTTGATGAAATTAATACAATATTGATGACTGATGGTTACACAAACATGTATTAATTGGTCAGTATTTAGGAGCAATTTGGCATCGAGAAATAATGTAATCGATTCGGGCTGTTCTGATTTAAATTGAGATGCGTAATTTTTCTTAACCATTTTTCTTTAAATAATAAATAAATTAAATAAACAATAAAATACTTCTTTCTTATTCTCAATTCAACAATAAGGAGTCAACGATACCTGAACACTTGGCCGAGAGTGGCACGTGCGATCAAACAAATCATTGAAACTTTACGAATACGTAATTATATTTTTTTGCCACAACTCCCACAAAAGAAAACACTGTGCAAATACTGTTAATAAAAGTAAAACAAGTAGCAAAATGTGATTGCCTAGATACTACTGTTATTTTTCAGACAGACATTCTTATCTTAGGAGATTAGAGCCAATAATTTTAATACGATAGCACCTTACCTTATTGTGGAAAAAGGAAGGTTATGTTTTATTAAAACCACTTTTTAAATTTTTAATCAACAATACTTTCGTGAGACACCGAAACAAAAGTGCGCCGCAAATAATGAATTAACGCCAATTTATCAAAGAAATAAGTATACAGTGGTAATAAAAGAAAGCTCTATAGCCCATTGTTAATCTGGTGAAGACACAGTCGCCGTTTGGTACATTCGCAGTACATTTGCTCATAACGGGGTTAATTGCCGAGGCAATTAGCCTGAGGAGTACGGAGGCAGCTCAAAATATTTATGATAGGACTTCCGATGCAGTGCGGAATATAACGACGGCAAATGTTTCTGCTTTGAATATTACCAACATTTTAATTTTTTTTCCAAGTAAAAAAAATATTTCAACCACTGGGGCTTTGAAATAATGTTTCTACTTAAAATATTTGCCATCTAAAAAATATTTAGAAGTCTAGGTTTTTATGAGTTTGACGATAATAAAATAAGCCTATTATTCAAGATTTAGTAAAGCATTTTACCAGACTCCATTCTTTCTAAAAGAATTATAGATGTAATTTGGTTAGAATTACAATTATATTACTTTAAATTGGACAAGAAATTGATCCATTTAGAATTAACACACAGCTTAATGGACCAATATTGAAAGACTTTTTAGGGTTCCGTAGCTGACTGGCATAAAACGGAACGGATTCGTCATGTCTGTCTGTCTGTCCGTATGTCACAGCCACTTTATTCCGAAACTATAAAGACTACACAATTCAAACTCGGTAAGTAGATGTATTTATCAAAAAAAAATATATATATTAGAGGGGGGCTGCCCATACATGGAACTGAAACTAAAAAATTTTTTTTTCATCTAACCTATACTTGTGAGGTGTCTATAGATAGGTCTTTAAAAATGAGATTGAGGTTTCTAAAAGCATTTTTTTCTCAAAGTCAATAATTTCAGAGTAAGACACTTTCAAAGTGCTAAAATGTCTGTCCCTGTAATTTCTAAACTACCAATGTGAAAAATCTAAAAAAAATATATGTTATAAACCTTAATAAAAACTATCAACCAAAATTGGTTTGAACGAAATAAAGTTATGTAGTAGTTTTTGAGATATAGCACTTTTTCAGTAACCGCAAATTATAACTTTGTTATTCATATATTTGTATGAAAAACAAAGTTATTTTTTGTTGCCGAGAAATATTCATATTTTGGCTAATTGCAGGTAGTAGGTATGTTTATTTTTCATAGATAATATGGAACGGAACCCTTCATGAGCGAGTCCGACTCGCACATGGCCGGTTTTTAAATTTTGACATATATTTAGTTATGTAGTCTCTTGTAAGCTCTGTAACATAACAACAGAAATTATGACTAATTTGCCTAGATAACATTTATAGATCCTTCTTGCTAGGAAATTGCAATAACAATTTTACTCCTATCCAGCTTACCATAAATCAACAAGCTCTGAGCTTCTCAATATCAAAAACAACTGAGAGCATAATTATATTATTTTTACAAAAACATTGGGTTCACACCCAAACAAACTTACGACACATTTTCTTGTTTGCACACATTTGAGAACCAGCAAATACATAATATTTGAACATACAAAAACTTGTTTATATTGTATTACTTTCTACAACATGTGCAGAATGACTAAACATTAGTGTAAAATGTTCAAACTACCCAGAGAAAGTGTGTAACAATGGATTTGTATGTGAATGTGAATTTATTTAGCAAAGATTTAGATGTTAATGGATCATACAAAATATAACTGGTGTATGAGAATTATTTTTATTTTTACACATCAATGTCACCAAAGCATGTTAGAGGTGGCTTACAACCATTCCCAATAACCTATTTATCTCTGGATTTGCTTACTAGAGATAGAATTTTGACATTAGCCCCATATAAGTAATGTCAAATTCCTATCTCTAGTAAGCAAATCTACAGATAGATAGAATATTGGGAACGGCCGTTAGTAAGAATAAATACAACAGAGTTCCAAAGTGTACATAGCACAATTGCTTGCCAGACTTGTCAAGGTATTTAAAGTAGCAATAAAGCCCTCGGTTTTGCCCACATGCTGAAAGAATTCATTCCAGCACATGGATAAAAAGTAGTCTATATGTTATTCTGACGTTTCGCTGTATCAATGCCAAAATTCATCAAAATCTATTCAGTGGTTTTTGTGTGAAAAAGTAACAAACTTACACACATGCCTCCATACATCTTTAACTTTTGCATTTTTATAATTTTCTTAATTTAACTATGGCATGTTTAGATAATAAAGCAAAAACATGTATAATGTAGTATGTTTCATGGATCAATCAATTGTCTAACAAAAGTGAAATTATGGGGAAGTGAAGTGACAATTGATATGTGGTTGTGCTCTCATTCACAACTTTGCTACAAAAACTGATTTATCACATCACGAGAACGAACAAAAATGATATAATTTGATGTTTGTGATATTTGCCTCATTACTAATAGATGCGGTAGTGTAAAAACTAATGGCTGTTCCCAATAACTTATCTATCCCTGGATTTGTATACTAGAGATAGAATTTTGACATTAGCCCCATACAAGTAATGTCAAAGTCCTATCTTTAGTAAGCAAATCCAGAGATAGACAGAATATTAATTTCTGCAGTAAATGAATGACCATCCACCAGTCATTCTACTCGCATCCTGTGGGAACTACTTAGCATAACAAAATAAAAAGTATGCCTATAGTCATCGGTTATCTAATACTAGCTTCCGCCAGCGGTTTCACCTGCTTTCCCATGGAAACTACTGCTAAAAAGTAGCCTATAGCCTTCCTCAATAAATGGGCTATATAACACTGAAATAATTTTTCAAATCGAACCAGTAGTTCCTGAGATTAGCGCGTTCAAACAAACTCTTCAGCTTCATAATATTAGCATAGACTAAAAATATTTTTGAGCACATTCAAGCAAACAAACACTCTTCAGGTTTATAATATCTTAGTTTTTCTTAAAGCCTAAAAGTGTAAACATAGAGAATAATAATTTTTCACCTCAGTTACTCACTTCCTTATCACTTGTCACCTTTGCGCAACCTAGAATGAAAAACTATTTACACATTACCGTACCTTCAAAATAAGGCTAGGCTGGTGGATCCTACAATTTTATTGTCCGCTCACAAATTGATTAGTCACACAAACAAGCGATCACAATGGATTTACACATATACATGTATGTATAGAAGTACCAGGGCACCATAACAGTCAAATAGGTGTACTATCTGCCCATCAAACTGTTGCATTGACTATTGTAACACATGTACTAAAGTAAATGGATGGTAAATTGAGTGTGAATATTTAACACAGTTGGTTTGATTTATTTTATAAAGGTAGACCTTTTATCAATTTAGTTTTAATGTTGTAAGCATGTGAGGTGAAATATTGTGTCTATTTAGTTTAAAATAAGATTTATAAAGAATCAGATAATTGAGACAGACTGAACCAATTTTTAATATTTACTTTTTTTAAATAACATTTAATGTAGGAGATATGGTTATGATAATATTCAGGCTTTGAGTTAGATAACTTAAATTGTATCATTTTACTTTGGTGCTCACACAAATTGACACAATAATTAGCAGATACAGCTTTCCTCCCATTTTCTTATGAGACAACTTATATTTAAATAGTCATTATGTGTGTACTGCTTGTTATCACAAACTGACTAATGTAGGGCAAACAGAAACACTACTACATAAGTATTCAATTTACCTACTTACTGAATCTTCTATGTAAATTGTAATGGTAAGTACTTCAAACATAAAACCTGCACAATTTCTTCATAAACTTGACATACTTTTCATACAAATTCACAACCTCCACAACAATTTAAGCGAGAAAACATGATAAAATTTCACTTCAAGCCACATCCATGTATAAGACTTATAAGAATCTGAATTTATTTAAGAAATAATGACATAAATCTGTGTGCCACTGTTATCAAAGCTCACCAATCACGAATTTGGCGGTCAATCATCGCGTAAAACACATTATCGTCGGCATCGACACGTAAATAGCGAAATGTATGAAGACTCACCGAAAATGGCTACAAACTTTACAAATGCACCAACACGGCAAACGCTTCGTAAATGGAACGTGAGATAGTTTTTTACACCATCAGTTTCCCGTACGAATGCACTTTCCAACAGCTTTTACTATTACGGCCCCCTACTAAAGCAAGTAGTACAAACAGGCATGAAAAATACTTGACGACTGACGTACTATTCTACGCCTAGGGAGCGGTCAGAATGTAATCTTTTCCGACCAACGACTATACGAATAGGTGTAAAATTCACACTTACACACAAATAAAGCACCAAATAACGTCACTTATTTCAATCCACATACGAAGATTTTATCACGAATCACCATGAAATTATAATTTGGGCGACAACGAAGCGAAATCGTCCCTCCTCCCTTCACCGTAAATGAATCATAGACAATTACGTTTAGTTTTTTACAGGGTTGACTTTAGGCTGGCTCTGACAACTTGATTCAGCCTAGAGACAATAAATAAAAAATATTAATTAAAACAAATAAATCTAGTTTCCTGTACGTATATATCAGTTTAAAATAACATTAAATTCATATGCTCAATCATTACATTCAAATTTTAGAACATTTTCATTATTCGATGAACACCGAACACAATATTCAGGGTGTAGCAATTTGTTTATATTGATTTCTCCTACAACTATCAATCTTCTTTCATTATAATTTTACTAATTAATTAAATAAAGTACAAGAACATCTTCTCTTGAAAACGCAATTAAGTTTTGTCATCCTTTTCTGGGCCATTGAATAAGATAAGGAGAGAAATAGCAAAGCAATAAATTATCTGTGAATTACCTTTGGTACATGTATCCGATTTTTTTTATTTGTACTTACTAGTGAAGTCCAGTGTTCCCAAAATAATAAATCAAGTAGTTTTAACAACAAACAATCGATTGCACCTGCTATGGATATAAAAGTGAAATCATCAAAACATAAACGGCTAATTGTAAGTCCATAATATTTACATAAATTTTATATTTTTTAAATGCTTGACTTGATTTTAACAAACCAAAAATAAAATTAATATTATCCTATAATTTTTGAATTCTGACAAAGATCTAGAACACATTTTTGCAAATTATCGAAAATATTTTCGATCCTGAACAGAAATGTGAATATAATTTACATTTCTTACTGTGGCCGCGATAAATTCTGAAAAAGACGAAATCATCAAATTAAGTAAAACCACAATCGATGATTGTTCAAAAAACATCGACTTATAGAATGAGTTCGACTAAACAGAATCGATAATAAATTATGATAATCGGCTCAGTGCTCTAGTGTTGTGCACATATATGTATGTTGTGTTGTGTGTGCGTGGTGATTTGTGTTAATGCTGATAGAAAGAAATTAAATAAAATCAGGTATATTTTGACGATGAAACTTACATAAATGTGAAGAAACACAGTGTTTTGTGTTATCAAGTGATAGTGAATCCGTCGGGAGGCGGTAATCGTGTACGTTCTTTCGCTATTTGTGGATTCTGGATCTCGTCGATGTACCATAAACAAAAATGTCAGCGATCCCGATTTTTTGTTTCTTGCTGCATACCCATCGTTATACCTTAATTAGATCACACGAATGATATAAAATAATGTTAGACGCTTTCTCCCGTGGTATCATCTCGTTCGAAGAGCGTTCCCGAGGCAATGAATCGGCCATAGTAAACGTGCGTTTCGTGTGCTCGCGCCCGTCTACACCCGACCTATCTCATTGTTTATGTATGGAGAATAAGCCAGGAATTTTTATGGGGATTCGCGGTGTATTCTCGATTTAATTGAATATCTGGAAACGATCAGGGTTTCTCGGCGCCTGGTAGTGACGGCGGGGTCGGTCCGCGCCATCGGCGTCCCCCCGACCGCCAAGGTTTTTCGTGATCTCTATTTATAATAATCTCTCGATCATTTGGTGCAGCATAATGACATTCTTGTAATGAAGTGCCGTTCTGTGGATTTGTGGGACATGTGCCAATTATTGTGCCCGTGACGAAACGCGGCGCGGATTAGTTTTGTATGTATACAAATGCACAACATTATTCACTTAGATGGGATCACATGGAATTTTATATTACTGTAGTCCCTTGGCCATGCACAGTCTAAACAGTTTAACTGTGGATTATTGTGGTAATCTTCTGTAAAGTGTTATTTAACACACTAGTGGACAAACAGGTACATTGTTAGATTATTTTTTATTTATTTACAATCAAAACAACATGCACTAAATATTTTTTGTCATAATAAGTTTTGAAGTTGCAAATAACTTGTTATTAAAAATGATATGGCATAAAATTATCTAAATTCTAATAATTTATTCATGACAGGTATTGTGTCTAGTGTGTAACATCAAGGTCTTGTAACATACTATTATATTAATCACAATGTTATGTATATTATAATATTAAATTGTAGCTCTTAAATTCACATCAGACAGTAGTTTAATCAAACAATATCAGAATACAAAACATATAGGTATCTCAATTTAAATTCATGAAATTGACTCTATTTTTATTATTATTCTGTGTAAGAAAGCAAAAACACAGGTTTAATTAAAATTAAGCAGCACTTTTAATTGAATATATTGCTAAAGTCTACAAAATTAAAAGAATCATTAAACTTTAAACGTAAGGAAAACACAAATTAATAATTCTCTCTTTATTTGCAATACTGTTAGGATATAAATAGAATTTGTGCCATTAAGTAAGTCTATTGTGATTAAAAAACCAAGTTCATCCTTAATCATGATTCATGTAATTGGTTTCAATGAAATAATAAATAGAAAGGAACAATTTTATTAACAATTCTGACATATATTTAATTTTAATGTTATAGAAATTTCATAAACAATATGTTTTAATGGTATTTTATAACATTTTACATTGAACAATATTAAAAAGGTTAAAAATGGTAACTTTCAAGAAGCTTAATGTCACAACATCAATATGGTAAATTCAAATGTGGCCCTAAAATATATCTATGGAACACTCTAAATTAAAAAAATAATGTAAAAGCAGCCAGGTACAAATAGATCCAGCAATCGCTTCCAAATAAGTTTAGAACTCTTCATATTGTTTACTTTTAATTGTACAAGTATCTGTGTATAAAGCCCATAATGTTTTGTGCGCAGTCAAGTTGGCGAAGGCACGCAGGGGTATGATCAAGGAGAAGGAGAAGGGCGGAGGCGCCCGCCTCAAGGACGAGCCCAGCGATCCAGCTGAGCCCGGTAAGTCACACTAATTGAAAATAAGTTCTTACTGCATTTGCTTTGCTGTATCCTCAAGGTACTACTATGAACATCTGGATGAAATATAGCTCATAACTATCTTTATACTAAATATCACCTAGACTGGTTCAGTCTCAATAAATAGCAAATAAACAAACATACATGTACTGTAAAATTAGATTATTATAAAGCACTTGACTAAAAAATATTACTTGTGTTTCAATTTAACTGCATACAAAAGTTTATTTTTATGTGTTACCCTAGTAGAAAGTATAGAATCATCATCATATTTTGATATTAAAGATAGCTGAAGATAAATATTCTAACTATGTTGGTATCTATACTGATAGAACACCATAATTTGTGTTTTTGTTGGCAAAGAATCAATTCAAGGCCTATTCTGAATAAGTTATTCATTAGTATTGTTCGAATAAAATTGACATAATAATTTTTACATGAACCGTGCAAGAAAGTGAAAAAATAAAATACTTTTCTATACTACAATATTAATAAATTAAAAACTGTACTGTTTTAATTCTTATAAAGTGTTATAATATAACTGACAAAATAACATCACTATCATTATCAACAACTAGAAATAGAATAAAATATAAATTATAATGCGCTTCCTATTTTATTTGCATTAAATTATATTGGTATTTAATTCTATTTCCTTAAATGCATGTAATCATGCATTGCATGCAAGCTAACTCAAATAAATAAATACAAGCAGTATTAGTTTTATTTATCATCCATATAATTAGGTAAATACATTCGCACCCCCGGTGCGACACTGTCACTTATGCAAAAACACAATTTTTCAGGAGAAGCATTTAAAACTTTAACATCCCATAACATTGTCATATTTGAAGATTTTTACAAGATGAAGATGATGATGATGAAGATTTATTCATCTTGTAAAAATCTTCAAATATGACAATGTTATGGGATGTTAAAGTTTTAAATGCTTCTCCTGAAAAATTGTGTTTTTGCATAAGTGACAGTGTCGCACCGGGGGTGCGAATGTATTTACCTAATTATATGGATGATAAATAAAACTAATACTGCTTGTATTTATTTATTTGAGTTAGCTTGCATGCAATGCATGATTACATGCATTTAAGGAAATAGAATTAAATACCAATATAATTTAATGCAAATAAAATAGGAAGCGCATTATAATTTATATTTTATTCTATTTCTAGTTGTTGATAATGATAGTGATGTTATTTTGTCAGTTATATTATAACACTTTATAAGAATTAAAACAGTACAGTTTTTAATTTATTAATATTGTAGTATAGAAAAGTATTTTATTTTTTCACTTTCTTGCACGGTTCATGTAAAAATTATTATGTCAATTTTATTCGAACAATACTAATGAATAACTTATTCAGAATAGGCCTTGAATTGATTCTTTGCCAACAAAAACACAAATTATGGTGTTCTATCAGTATAGATACCAACATAGTTAGAATATTTATCTTCAGCTATCTTTAATATCAAAATATGATGATGATTCTATACTTTCTACTAGGGTAACACATAAAAATAAACTTTTGTATGCAGTTAAATTGAAACACAAGTAATATTTTTTAGTCAAGTGCTTTATAATAATCTAATTTTACAGTACATGTATGTTTGTTTATTTGCTATTTATTGAGACTGAACCAGTCTAGGTGATATTTAGTATAAAGATAGTTATGAGCTATATTTCATCCAGATGTTCATAGTAGTACCTTGAGGATACAGCAAAGCAAATGCAGTAAGAACTTATTTTCAATTAGTGTGACTTACCGGGCTCAGCTGGATCGCTGGGCTCGTCCTTGAGGCGGGCGCCTCCGCCCTTCTCCTTCTCCTTGATCATACCCCTGCGTGCCTTCGCCAACTTGACTGCGCACAAAACATTATGGGCTTTATACACAGATACTTGTACAATTAAAAGTAAACAATATGAAGAGTTCTAAACTTATTTGGAAGCGATTGCTGGATCTATTTGTACCTGGCTGCTTTTACATTATTTTTTTAATTTAGAGTGTTCCATAGATATATTTTAGGGCCACATTTGAATTTACCATATTGATGTTGTGACATTAAGCTTCTTGAAAGTTACCATTTTTAACCTTTTTAATATTGTTCAATGTAAAATGTTATAAAATACCATTAAAACATATTGTTTATGAAATTTCTATAACATTAAAATTAAATATATGTCAGAATTGTTAATAAAATTGTTCCTTTCTATTTATTATTTCATTGAAACCAATTACATGAATCATGATTAAGGATGAACTTGGTTTTTTAATCACAATAGACTTACTTAATGGCACAAATTCTATTTATATCCTAACAGTATTGCAAATAAAGAGAGAATTATTAATTTGTGTTTTCCTTACGTTTAAAGTTTAATGATTCTTTTAATTTTGTAGACTTTAGCAATATATTCAATTAAAAGTGCTGCTTAATTTTAATTAAACCTGTGTTTTTGCTTTCTTACACAGAATAATAATAAAAATAGAGTCAATTTCATGAATTTAAATTGAGATACCTATATGTTTTGTATTCTGATATTGTTTGATTAAACTACTGTCTGATGTGAATTTAAGAGCTACAATTTAATATTATAATATACATAACATTGTGATTAATATAATAGTATGTTACAAGACCTTGATGTTACACACTAGACACAATACCTGTCATGAATAAATTATTAGAATTTAGATAATTTTATGCCATATCATTTTTAATAACAAGTTATTTGCAACTTCAAAACTTATTATGACAAAAAATATTTAGTGCATGTTGTTTTGATTGTAAATAAATAAAAAATAATCTAACAATGTACCTGTTTGTCCACTAGTGTGTTAAATAACACTTTACAGAAGATTACCACAATAATCCACAGTTAAACTGTTTAGACTGTGCATGGCCAAGGGACTACAGTAATATAAAATTCCATGTGATCCCATCTAAGTGAATAATGTTGTGCATTTGTATACATACAAAACTAATCCGCGCCGCGTTTCGTCACGGGCACAATAATTGGCACATGTCCCACAAATCCACAGAACGGCACTTCATTACAAGAATGTCATTATGCTGCACCAAATGATCGAGAGATTATTATAAATAGAGATCACGAAAAACCTTGGCGGTCGGGGGGACGCCGATGGCGCGGACCGACCCCGCCGTCACTACCAGGCGCCGAGAAACCCTGATCGTTTCCAGATATTCAATTAAATCGAGAATACACCGCGAATCCCCATAAAAATTCCTGGCTTATTCTCCATACATAAACAATGAGATAGGTCGGGTGTAGACGGGCGCGAGCACACGAAACGCACGTTTACTATGGCCGATTCATTGCCTCGGGAACGCTCTTCGAACGAGATGATACCACGGGAGAAAGCGTCTAACATTATTTTATATCATTCGTGTGATCTAATTAAGGTATAACGATGGGTATGCAGCAAGAAACAAAAAATCGGGATCGCTGACATTTTTGTTTATGGTACATCGACGAGATCCAGAATCCACAAATAGCGAAAGAACGTACACGATTACCGCCTCCCGACGGATTCACTATCACTTGATAACACAAAACACTGTGTTTCTTCACATTTATGTAAGTTTCATCGTCAAAATATACCTGATTTTATTTAATTTCTTTCTATCAGCATTAACACAAATCACCACGCACACACAACACAACATACATATATGTGCACAACACTAGAGCACTGAGCCGATTATCATAATTTATTATCGATTCTGTTTAGTCGAACTCATTCTATAAGTCGATGTTTTTTGAACAATCATCGATTGTGGTTTTACTTAATTTGATGATTTCGTCTTTTTCAGAATTTATCGCGGCCACAGTAAGAAATGTAAATTATATTCACATTTCTGTTCAGGATCGAAAATATTTTCGATAATTTGCAAAAATGTGTTCTAGATCTTTGTCAGAATTCAAAAATTATAGGATAATATTAANTTCATCTTGTAAAAATCTTCAAATATGACAATGTTATGGGATGTTAAAGTCTTAAATGCTTCTCCTGAAAAATTGTGTTTTTGCATAAGTGACAGTGTCGCACCGGGGGTGCGAATATGGAATAAAATTAACATTTTGCTAAATAATGAAATCTTCAAACTATGTCTTATTATGTTCAGCATAAGAACTACAATGAAATATTTGAAATTACCTATACAAAAATAATTAAACTATGGTGAAAGCCTAAACACAACTATGCATGTAATTGATTCATCTCATTTATTATCCCGCTCGAGTCATTGTTTATCTCACATCATTAGCAATCTAGATATACTATAAAATCGTAAATCGTTGCTTTTCACAGATATAACGCATTCATTAGAGCTCGCCATCGCGTTTGTCTCAGATAACTCGTAATTTTTACAAATTCATTCAATAATTTAACATAGTTTAATGATTATTATTGTGCTTAAAGATAATTAGTATTCAATGAATGAAACTGGCTGGAGACAAATGTTCAGAACTAAGTTAATCTTTGACTTTTTTAAGGAAAGGACGTGAAATTAATTGAAACTGTATATTGGTAATAATAAAACGAAGTATTTGACGAATTCCGTTGTAATAATAGGTTGACGAACTTCAAAGTGTTTGATACTTCAGGATATTTGAATATTTGTATAATAAAGTTTTTTAGTGACCGCAAAACCTGAGGCTTATGTGTATTGTTATTAGGACATGGGTCCCGCCCGCCGTCAGCGTCGCTGCCTACTCCAGCGGCGTTGAAAAAGGAGCCCGACGAGCCTCCGCACCGGGTCAAGTTGGAGCCCCACAGTCAGTCAGGGGGGGAGGACTCCACAGCCGACCTCGGCGTCGACGGCATCAAGACAGAGATCGACGGCCTTATGGACAGTGACGGTGAGACCTTCTTCTCTATGGCCTTATTTAAGTCAGGCTAATTTAAACAAAAACTTCAGTTTTATGGAGATTCTAACTAGTTCTTTCTTTAGAATCGCAAATTGTATTCTTTTGAAAGTCTAATTAAAAAAATGCATTACCAACATTATAAAAAGATGAAAATAACATTGAAATAATAACGGTTTTGTTACAGGTGACCCCACAAAATCTCCTTCCTGTGAATTGGGCGGCCCAGGATCGTTAAAGTCGGAGCGACTTTCTTCAGACTCAAATGATATATTGGATCCACAAACTGGTTTAAGGGGCCCAACAAGTAATCTTCAGGTAAGAATGAATCATATGAAATAGTGAAAACTGTGTAAAATGTGGACAGGATTTAACTTAACAAAGTACTTTTTTATGCAAAAAATTAAACAACTGTTAGTTTACGTTTGATTTTTTTTATACTCTGGCCAAATATTCAATACCTAAAATCTTTAATTGTCTTACTGCAGGATCAAAATCAAAATTGTCGCAACCCCAACGGTGGGCCAGAGAATATGGGGTCATGTCGTATGGGAGGTGGAGGGGGGCCTATGGGACCCGGGGGCCCGATGGGCTCCATGTCTGCAAGCGAGGCGCAGACACTACCCTCCAACGTCATCAGCAAGCAAGCTGGCAGTATGGAGGTAACTACATACCTTAGTAAAATAACGAATAATACAGAAAGAATATTCCAAAAAGTCACGATATTTTTTTCTGAAATAAATTCGAGTATTTTTGTCGATTCTTCATTCTTTTAAAACTGAAGTTATATTAAATACTGGATGTTTTCCCAGCAGCAAAGTCAAATCTTCGTGTTCTCGACGCTATTGGCTAACAAGGGCGCGGAATCCGTGATATCAGGACAGCACCACTCCATCATAGCGTATCACTGCGCGCAACCAGGCACTAAGAAATATCTTGAGGTAATTTCATTTATCAAAAACTTTTGTACAGCAATTCTGAAAAATATACTAAGAAGTTAATTATTCTCTCTACAGAAACACCCCTTAAAAATGGGCCAGTTTAACAAACAAAGTCCAGCACAGTGGCTCAACAACCTCGCGATGGCCAAAACAAGGGGAGGCATGCGAGGCGGGCCTAATATGATGGGAGGGCCTAATCAAATGGGACACATGATGGGCGGGCCCATGGGTCCCAACATGGGTCCGATGGGACACGGCGGTATGGGACACATGGGGCCTAATATGATGGGCCCCAATAGGATGGGTGGGCCCGGCGGTCAAATGATGATGATGAAAGGCGGACCGGGACAAATGGGTCAGATGGGACCAGGGATGGGACCGATGGATGGGTTTCCAGGAGGCACCCCGTCCTGTGGTGTCATGGACGGCCTCGGTGCTGATGGTGAAATGCCCTGGGACACCGTAAGTGTATTTCCCCCATATTGAATATTTGTAAGTAGATGGTTCACAAATGTTGTATGGTCTACTAATGACGTGTTTTCAAACTTGCAGAAAAACCCCTCTGTAATGTCAAATGGTATGGCAAATGGTCCGGGTTCGTTGCCTGCTTGTTCGGAAGCGGGGCCCACGCCCCAAGACGCGCCCACAAGTCAGGCCTCATCCGACTCTGGTCCCGATCAACCCTGCCAGACTGGGCCTAAAGGTAATACTCATTTTATTGCTAGATATCCACTGTTCAAACTAAAATTAGAATATTGTAAATTTGAATATTGTAGTTTGTTGATAGAAATAGCTTTGTAAACAGTTTCCAGAACAACTAGAAATGATTACAACTGATAAAATCAACTTATGTTCAAAATGGATTAGCTTTTTTGCTATGCAACTTAACCTCATCATAACCTAAAGTCACTTTGTTCTGTGAAATTATATTGAAAAAGAAATCCTATTACTACATTATTAAATTCAATCAGAATTATTGTACCTAGAACAAAATTAAATTACATCAATATGCGTCCATTGCATTGCACAATATCTTATCGCATCTTTGATTTTATGGAGTTTTTATTACTACAATGTTAGTCATGAATCTTTTATGTAAAATGTATGCGTATCTGACGTAAACTATGACGCAAAACCCTTTATCTACGAAACTTATAATGTAAATACCTTTACGCAGGAGTGAAAATACCAGATGAGAACTTAACTCCGCAACAGCGGGCTCATCGCGAGGAACAACTGGCCACAATACGCAAAATGCAACAGATGTTATTCCCTGAAAGTGGGGGCAATAACCCCAACCAGGGCCCCGGCGATGGCTCCCAGGCCCCCAACGACATCAACCCACCCAACTCTAGCGCAAATATGAACATGTCACCTTTCCCGCCTATGTCCATGGGTCCAAATGGCCCTATGGGATCTGGTCCCAATGGACCGATGGTTTCGATGTCAAACAGCATGAACTCAGGCCCGAGTTGCACAATGTCCGGCCCTATGGGACCCAACGGTCCTATGGGCGGTCCAATGGGCCCGGGTGGTCCTATGGGTCCAAATGGGCCCATGGGTGGACCGATGGGAGGCATGGGTGGTCCGGGTGGTATGGGAATGGGTGGGCACGGGTCTATGGGGCCTAACGGTATGATGGGTCCAAACGGGCCGATGATGTCAGGTATGGGGCCTAATGGGCCGATGGGTCCGATGGGCCCCTGCGGAATGAAAGGCATCAGAGGTCCCTGTGGTGGTCCAGATATGAAGACTGGGATGTGTACAGATATGCATATGGGAAGGGGTTGTGGAGGACCGATGGGCGTAAGTTGAACCAATATACTTATTACTTTCGTATTCATATAAATGTTGGAATTCAATATTCTTATAAATTATTCTTTACATTTTAGCGAATGCCAAACCCCATGGGAGGTATGGGAGGGCCTAAACCGTGTATGATGGGAGGACCACACATGGGACCTAGAATGATGCCGGGACCTAATCTCAATGCTATGAACGGTAAGAAACATGTTAGTGTGATCTTTTAACAAAAGCTGATGGTGAAGGTTTGTTTAAATACACATTTATTCTATCAAGAAATTACAATCTCTTTTTTGCATGCAACTTACAGTTTGTCGTAAAAAGCATACCTACACATGCTTCCGCCCGCGATTATACCCTAGTCCCAAAAACACTATTTCCCGTACGCAGATAAAACTTGAACCTATGACAATCTCATAAATAACTTTGCTTTCTATTGGCTAAATATTTTTCAAAATTGATTAAATAAATCCAGATTTTTTCCTTTACTAACATGACAAATATACACTTTCGCATGCAACCACAATACCCTACATGTTTCTACAATCTATTGGATGGTACAAAGTGCCGCGTCTTGCAGGGGGCATCATGATGGACGGCGGTATGATGGGGGGCATGGTCCACGGGGACTGCGGCCCTGAACACCATGGGATGCCGGTCAACGGACCTATGTGCGACGAGTATGGACGTGGGAGAAACGTAAGTTTCATTTTGTTAAATTTCGTCAGACTGAGTTGAGAATACTGAATGCTATATGCTAGTCTAAAATGTATGTAATAGATTTATTTATATGTACAGGAATAAGAAAAAAAGCTTTATGCGTATTTGTGTATTTTGTATGTTTTTTCTTATATCAATTATGATATTTTGTACTTTTGAATATGCTACTCTATGATCAGCCATAGATTAAAACTTGACAACTTAAAGAAGTCAGAAGATTAGTTTTAGTGGTTGACATCGGATTTTCATAGAGCGTAGCTTTAATATTTAAAAGATTTTGTGAGTTTTTTTTTAAAGGAAACTTAACAATTTCGTTTACGTTAGTGATCTCAGTTATTCACCGTGCAATACATTTTATTGCCCTACTCTTTAGAGTGAGATCTTTGCATAAATCTTAATATATCCTTCCTTTCATATCACAAACTTAAATTCTACTATACATAAACAGATGGGCCCCGGCGACCCCGGCGGGTTGGGCCCGGGGGTGCACAAGGCGGGGCTGCGCAGCCCCAAGAGCCCCGCCTCCGCAGACATCGACTGGCAGAAGATACACCATCAGTTCTTCGACGACCCCAAGTCTATGGATAATGATATGAGTATGTATATCTTTGTAGTAACTTTTCCTTATTTCGAAAGTACGTTATATTGGGCTCTAGCTGTCATTTGAACAACTTTGGTAGCCGTAATGGGTATATAGAAGCTGGAAAATCTGATAACCAACAGGTATTGTGTTGCCCAGTTTTGGAAGGCCCGTTTTAGTCCCGGCTGTTATTTGAATATCTTTAGGCAGTCATTAAGCTAGAAAATTTGACGATCAGTATCACCAATTTAGCAACTAGGCTGAGGTGGTACTCAGCTGCATCTGTAAATTATTTGTATTTCTGTAAATTAATTGTAAAAATATTTGCAGGCACACAAGTAAAGTCACCGTGTTCCGAGAGGGGCGGGTGCCTCCCACCTCCGCCTTACGGGACTTCGCCCTTACACCGTTCCGCCTCTGTGCCTATAGGTAAGTTATTTTACAAAATATTTTTTAAAAGCATTAAAATTAACCCGTACTACATTGGCCCAATTGTGTACAAGTAACTAAGTGTAATATTGCATCATCTTCATCATCCTGCCCTTATCCCAATTGTCTTCTTCCATACTTTTCTATCTACTGTGAACTTTTAACTCACTTGTTAACTCACAAGTAACACTTTTTCTAGCCATATCGACTTTCACAAAATCCATTAATCGTTTCTTTGGTTGTCCCCTTCCTCTATATCCATCCACGTTCATGGCCAAAACCTTCACAACATGATCCACCTTCCCTATTATTATTATTCTAGAATAAGCACATAAAATTATTGTATGTTGTCCAGATGATCGTTACTCCCGGTCCGCGGCCACGCAATCCCCGGGCCACGGTTCCGTACAGATGCCGATGTCGGCCGAGGCCTCTCGCGCCGGCTCGGGACTCAACAGTCCCGCGCACTGCAAGCCCGGGCCTAAGAACGACGCCCCAGGTCGGTACCCAACTCCTTACTTCCTAATAATTACTTAAATTGCTAGGAAATTGAATTCAAAGGATAATGTGCGCGGGAGTTTGTGAAATATCCGTGGTCGTATTTGAAAGGGGTTAAAAGTCGAATGTTGTCCTTTGAATTCATAGCCAATGGTAAGTCTATAAAATGTCGCATGAAAAAGTAAATATATCAACATGAAATCAAGCCATAGAAGTAGTAGAAGCATGCTCATATTTTTTATCTGTGTTAGACATTTTCCCAACCACGACAGATTTTATTTTTGCCACGTTCACCCGACAGGCGTGGCACGTATTTTTTTCTTATTNAAACACTATTTCCCGTACGCAGATAAAACTTGAACCTATGACAATCTCATAAATAACTTTGCTTTCTATTGGCTAAATATTTTTCAAAATTGATTAAATAAATCCAGATTTTTTCCTTTACTAACATGACAAATATACACTTTCGCATGCAACCACAATACCCTACATGTTTCTACAATCTATTGGATGGTACAAAGTGCCGCGTCTTGCAGGGGGCATCATGATGGACGGCGGTATGATGGGGGGCATGGTCCACGGGGACTGCGGCCCTGAACACCATGGGATGCCGGTCAACGGACCTATGTGCGACGAGTATGGACGTGGGAGAAACGTAAGTTTCATTTTGTTAAATTTCGTCAGACTGAGTTGAGAATACTGAATGCTATATGCTAGTCTAAAATGTATGTAATAGATTTATTTATATGTACAGGAATAAGAAAAAAAGCTTTATGCGTATTTGTGTATTTTGTATGTTTTTTCTTATATCAATTATGATATTTTGTACTTTTGAATATGCTACTCTATGATCAGCCATAGATTAAAACTTGACAACTTAAAGAAGTCAGAAGATTAGTTTTAGTGGTTGACATCGGATTTTCATAGAGCGTAGCTTTAATATTTAAAAGATTTTGTGAGTTTTTTTTTAAAGGAAACTTAACAATTTCGTTTACGTTAGTGATCTCAGTTATTCACCGTGCAATACATTTTATTGCCCTACTCTTTAGAGTGAGATCTTTGCATAAATCTTAATATATCCTTCCTTTCATATCACAAACTTAAATTCTACTATACATAAACAGATGGGCCCCGGCGACCCCGGCGGGTTGGGCCCGGGGGTGCACAAGGCGGGGCTGCGCAGCCCCAAGAGCCCCGCCTCCGCAGACATCGACTGGCAGAAGATACACCATCAGTTCTTCGACGACCCCAAGTCTATGGATAATGATATGAGTATGTATATCTTTGTAGTAACTTTTCCTTATTTCGAAAGTACGTTATATTGGGCTCTAGCTGTCATTTGAACAACTTTGGTAGCCGTAATGGGTATATAGAAGCTGGAAAATCTGATAACCAACAGGTATTGTGTTGCCCAGTTTTGGAAGGCCCGTTTTAGTCCCGGCTGTTATTTGAATATCTTTAGGCAGTCATTAAGCTAGAAAATTTGACGATCAGTATCACCAATTTAGCAACTAGGCTGAGGTGGTACTCAGCTGCATCTGTAAATTATTTGTATTTCTGTAAATTAATTGTAAAAATATTTGCAGGCACACAAGTAAAGTCACCGTGTTCCGAGAGGGGCGGGTGCCTCCCACCTCCGCCTTACGGGACTTCGCCCTTACACCGTTCCGCCTCTGTGCCTATAGGTAAGTTATTTTACAAAATATTTTTTAAAAGCATTAAAATTAACCCGTACTACATTGGCCCAATTGTGTACAAGTAACTAAGTGTAATATTGCATCATCTTCATCATCCTGCCCTTATCCCAATTGTCTTCTTCCATACTTTTCTATCTACTGTGAACTTTTAACTCACTTGTTAACTCACAAGTAACACTTTTTCTAGCCATATCGACTTTCACAAAATCCATTAATCGTTTCTTTGGTTGTCCCCTTCCTCTATATCCATCCACGTTCATGGCCAAAACCTTCACAACATGATCCACCTTCCCTATTATTATTATTCTAGAATAAGCACATAAAATTATTGTATGTTGTCCAGATGATCGTTACTCCCGGTCCGCGGCCACGCAATCCCCGGGCCACGGTTCCGTACAGATGCCGATGTCGGCCGAGGCCTCTCGCGCCGGCTCGGGACTCAACAGTCCCGCGCACTGCAAGCCCGGGCCTAAGAACGACGCCCCAGGTCGGTACCCAACTCCTTACTTCCTAATAATTACTTAAATTGCTAGGAAATTGAATTCAAAGGATAATGTGCGCGGGAGTTTGTGAAATATCCGTGGTCGTATTTGAAAGGGGTTAAAAGTCGAATGTTGTCCTTTGAATTCATAGCCAATGGTAAGTCTATAAAATGTCGCATGAAAAAGTAAATATATCAACATGAAATCAAGCCATAGAAGTAGTAGAAGCATGCTCATATTTTTTATCTGTGTTAGACATTTTCCCAACCACGACAGATTTTATTTTTGCCACGTTCACCCGACAGGCGTGGCACGTATTTTTTTCTTATTTTTTTTTTTGTTTTCTGTAGTTGTAATGCGTATTTTTTGTTTTCCCTCCCCTCCCCCGCAAAACGCTTGACGCTTGAAATCCCACCGTGTGATGAAATAACAACGACATAACAATAAAATCAATTCAAAAATCCGGAATGCACCTCTGACATCCTTGCATACGTGGCCTAATTGAAAATTGGACCAAAATATTGGATCAAACATTGGCCACATAAGAAATACTAGAGAAACTAGACGAAGGGGTGTTTGTGCGTACTCTCCAATGTTTGGCGGCGCAACAGCAGAAGAACCAACAGGGTAGCTCGCACGGCAAGGAACCGAGTTTGATGCCTGTGCCATCACCGCAGCAAATATCCTATCTCAACCAGTTCGAAGGTAACTTGATTGGATGACCGCAGAAATAATCTACTGCTTAAAACTTGGGGTCACACTTGCGTAAATGTTGCCAGAAATATAAAATTCAAATCTCAAAGGCCCAATAAATTTATTTGTAGGTAAAAGTAAGTATGAAAGCCATTTATAATATTTTTTTTGAGTGTAACCCCAGGTTAGTTCACAAACTTGTGTTGAATTATTTCTGTTTAAATCTAATTAAGACTGCATTTTATTTTGCTTTTAAATGTTTTCTCCATATACACTGTAAGATAACCAAACTCCTTTCATGACTAGAAAGTTTGATCATCTTACAATTTTTGTTTCATTTCATTATTAAGACAATTTTTGTTTCATTTCATTATTAAGAAGGCAGTTACATACTTTACGGGCATGCTACAATGGCACCAATTTTTATTTAATAATATTTCCTCTGATTTTTTTAAATTAGTGATATAAATTATGTAACTGCCTAATGAATGTTTTTTGATCGTATCATGTGTTTCATAGTAGTATTTGTGTGTGTGTTTCTATAATTTATATTTGTATTCATTTTGGTGGTGGTTGGTGAAAATGTGCTAACATAACGTACTTTCATACTCTATGGCTAATTTGATCTTTCATTCTACATTGTTCGTCCGATACAACATCTGTTTGTTTGTTTATTGCTGTGGTTAAGTAATTATTTGTTTAACTATGACAGGTCAAGAGTTAACGATACAGAAACAGCCGAACACATCGTTAAAAGACAACGGGCCGCCGTCGAACAGTGGAGGGCAGACGCCGCAATCTAATTCTAATCAGAAATCACCTGCCGGGTATGTGTTGACACGAAACCTTTTCATATTTTAAAGTTTAGACGAAAATACCAGATGTCGGATGCCAGGATGGCAGTTTTACATGCAGCGACTACTTATCTGACTTTCTTAACCCAGTTACCTGGGCAACCTAATACCAGTAACAAAACCTAGTAACACTGGTTGACAGACTTTCTCGTTTCGGACTACCCGTTAGTTTGCCCATTATTTGCCACTAAATTCAGACTCTTCCGGCCACATTCACAGGTTCCATAGATACGTTTTTAATTTTCATTACATTTCTATGGCATTATCTGTCAGATGGCTACGTGGACCCTGTGAAATTGACCGCTAAAGTTCTTAAAATAATGTCAAAAATAATAATAATATGGTCACGTTTACTCAGTATGATGCCGGGCACGCCGGAGCCGCACGGCTCGCTGTCGGAAGCGCGGGCCGGCCGCTTCTCGCTGGAGCAGAGCCCCGGCTTCAACAACCCGCAGACACCCACCTCGGCTGCCAACACCAAGTGCCAGGGTAAGTAGACGGAAAGATTATTGAGGATAAAGCCTCATTTTCAAGAGCAGCTGGTTGTTTTGCTGGGCAGTTTATTGCGCCACTTCTTAATCCCAGCAAAAACACATGGGAAGTTACAAGCCAATTTTAAATGAATGCATTTTGTATTTTTTTTTTTTCAGTAGTGAAATGTTAAAGGAGCATGTCCCAAATAATGTACAGACTTTTGTGGATGTGAAAATGCATTTGTCTATTTAATTTGTCTGTTGAATTCAATAATAAATAAGCCGATAAATTAACGTTACTGTTGATGAGATTTGATGGTGATTTTTGTTATTCCTCATTAACTTTTCAAAATTTACCTACAAGGCAAATGGCAATCAGCACTGAAAATTAATCCAAAAATTAATTTCCAGACGAGAAATCCCGGCCAAGTCCCCAATCGAACCGGTCAAGTCAAGACAGCGCGTCAAAAACCCCCCAACGGGATTCATCAAGCATGAGTCAAGGTCCCTACGCACCGGCGTCATCGGCGTCTTCCTGTGGCAGCAAGAGCAGCTGCAGCGTGGCGTCCAGTGCGCCGCCCACCACGCCCAGCCAGACCATGGACGACTCCATGGCCGGGAATAATGAGGTGATTTGCTTTGTGGAGCTAGCAAGGATGGTGGAAAAGTTAGAGCTGTTTCTGTTATACAGTGGACATATTTTGCTTTGAAGTATAGGCTGACCTATAATAGAACAGCTACAAATTACAACAGTATTGTGATTTTGTTACTTTATCTTGCACTAGCTTCTGCCAGCGGCTTCGCCCGCGCAAAACTTAAAATCCCTTTTTTTCCCGTTCCTGTGGGAATTTCAGGAAATCCTTTCTTAGCGGATGCCTACGTCATAACATCTACCTGCATGCCAAATTCCAGCCCGATCCCTCCAGTGGTTTGGGCTGTGCGTTGATAGATCACTATGTCAGTCAGTCACCTTTGAGTTTTATATATTTAGATTTTCATTTGCTTGCTAAACAACTATGTTTATACAATATGTAAAGAAAACCCCGTCTGTCCCATGAAGGTATTGTTCCTGGCCCAGATACGATTCCATTTATGACTACCTCATCCATACACTAGTAAACAAAAATTACCCCTCAAAAAACTTTAAAAATAATTCATAAAATTACAAAAATCATATGGCAATACGGTTCAAGGGTCATCGTCTTCCGGGTAATGACTTCGTAAGGTCATGAACCCAAATAAATTTAAAATACAATAGCCGGCGGTGCCTTTGACTAGAGAGTAGAGACGTAACTCTTTAAATATTATTCAAATTTTAAATGTCGATGTCGATATCGATTGAAGTCAAAAATATTTCGTATCATAGGTGTGATTGTCAAATTATTATTAATTTAACAGTGCCAACGAATTGTTAAATTAATAATTAGTACGATAACGATGCGTCTACTTTGTAATATTAATTCGTGTGTATCACTTTTTGGATAAGTTTATTTTTGCCGGGATTGTATCAATTTCAACAACTTCGTATCATAAGCCAGTTCGTTATTATGTGTAATTACTCTACTTCATGTAAACTATTCAAGTCAACATTCAACACAATAATGATACATATCGATAATAAAATCGATATATCGCAAAAAAGTGCGTCTCTAGTAAATTGTCTACTGATTTATGATACACGTGCCGCGGGCGGCGGCGCGCATTTGAGGACGCGCGGTGCGCCTTTGAGAAGGCTGTCGGCATACCTCAAAGTTAAAAACACAATACCTGCTACACTAATAAATCAAATACCACAGAAATCAGTGTTGTCGCTTTTTAAAAATTTGCCTGATTTAGGGGAAATTGTACCACATTTGGGGCAAAAAATAGGTTTTTCAAAATTCATTATTATTGTTGCTATGACGAATCTATAAAGTTTTCAAATTTATTTGGTCTTGTGATTGCTTAACCTAAATTACTCTTATGAGTCCGACGGGGTAAACATAACATATTGTATTTTCTTCTTCATCAACAGACGACACTATCTGGTGGGCCAAACAGCACGAGTCTTCCTGGACCCTTCCCTGGTCCGTGCAGTATGAACAGGCCAGACAACATTCCCATTAACCCCAACCAGGGCCCCAATGGGCCCATGACATCCACGTCTTCCTTCGACCCCATCTCCTCGCTCGCGCAGATGTCGCAACAGCTCACCAACACGGTGGGCGGCGGCGGCCCGGGACCCGGCGGGCCCATGGGGCCCAACGGTGGCAATATGGGGCCCTTCGGCTCCGGACCACACCACATGCAGCACCATCACTCAATGCATCCGCATGGACATCCACATATGATGATGAATGATTTAGGTAAGTCTATTATATCAAGCAGAACTGGGTACCTCTTATAATCTAAAACTTAATGAAGTGATGGTAAAACAACAAATTCCCTTCCCACAGGATGCCATATGGACAACATGGGGGGACCAGGAATGGGAGGACCCATGGAGGGTATGATGGGCGGTGGTGACTTCCCACCAGACATGAATCTTAGTCCAAAAATGGGCGGTGGGCCCATGGGCGGACCTATGGGACCGATGGGCCCCGACGCCGGCATGATGGGCCCGCGAATGGGCGGCGCCGGCAAGATGCCGCCGTTCAACGGCGCCAACGTGCAAGTGAAGGCGAGCGCACCCAACACGATACAGTACCTGCCGACGCGGCCGCAGATGGCGTGCAACTCGGGCCCGCGCGGCCCGCCCAGCCTGGACTTCCTGCAGCGCGTCACCAACCCGCAGATGCAGATGGAGGGCAAGGGCGGCGTGGCGTACTTCCCGCGCGGCATGGACATGGAGGGCGGCATGCGCGGCGTCATGCGCGCGCCCGCCATGCTGCGCATGCCGCACCACTACCCCGCCGGCTTCAACTCGCCGCCCAAGCTGGCCGACCCCTTCGCGCCCGGGCCCGGGCCCATGTGCGGGCCCGGCTTCCGCGGCGTCAAGGGCGGCATGGGCCCCGGCAACGTGCGCATGGGCTCGGCGCAACCGCTGCCGCCGTCCATGGGCGGGCCGGGGCCCGGCTTCAAAGGGCAGGGCTTCGCGGTGCCGTCGACGGCCGACCCCACGTACGCGGCGCAGTTCCACAACTTCCAGCAGCAGCTGTACGCGACGGGGTCGCGGGCCGCGCAGCCGCACCAGGCCTACCCGCCCTACCAGCCGTCCAAGTGATGCCCCCCCGCTCCCGGCGACAATCGTTCTTTTGTATTGCAGACTGATCGGTGGTAGTTTGTGTTCGGCGGCGGCGAGCGACGCGACCGTACTTAATAAATTGTACACCAGTGAAATGAGAGATCAAATATTTTGTTAGTGATTTTCGTTAGTCCGCGTATTATTGTGAGATTTTTCGATGTTGTGAAGTTTTTCTAACTAATTTTATTATGTTTATTGTAGCGTATCGGTTTCGTTTTAGGTCATTATTCTAGGTTTCTTGACTGAGCATGAATTTTATGTTAGTGAATGCAGATGCGTTTGTACAAATTGTACAAAATTTAGACGTGTTATTGTGTACTCTACATAATTTAAAGTACAGTTTTAGACGTAATTTTTTGCTTATGGCAATAAATTAGTTTTAGATGGTTTTTTACACAGACATGCCAGAATTTCAGTGTATCGGTTCCTTTACTTAGCTATTTTTTATATATGATTCCTATGCACACAGATATCTAGTCAATTTTGAAATTAATGGAGCCCGACCCTGTGTTAAAATGTAATCTTAAAACTATTGAATCCGCACTTTGGTTACTTTAATAACACAGAAGTACATAATTTTATATGTTTTGTCCATTTTAGTTTTATATTAATTAATCTAATTAGTGAAATTGGTTTATTATAATTATTTGGCTTAACGGTCAGTAGAAATTGAAAAATAATCAGTTTTTTTTAACTGTTTCATTTGATCTGAATAGCAATGTTTTTTCTGTCTTCCAATACCTTTACTAGGCTCTTAATATTACAAAACCGCTTGTGTCGAGTATATCATTATCTTTTTATACTCTACTTAAAGATAAACTTGCAAAAAACAAGTGCTAGTAGTCTTTACTTTTAATAATTAAAAGTACTTAAAATCTGATGCCATATTATTTGCCACATGAATTTAATTTCGTGATATTTTTAACCGTCTTATTTAATTTATTATCGTCTGTAATTCTGTATGAACAATGCCAAGATTATCTGATCGCAACAGTTTTTGTTTTTAATCATAGTACATAGGGCATATTAATATGCTAGGCTAGTAGTCGCACATTGTGGTTGACACAGTGGCCTTGGTTAAGTAATGCCTTGTTTATAAAGCAATGAACCCCGGCGGATGCGGAGCGGTGAGCGATCACACACCGGACCTGCGTGCAGACTGCACTACCCAACACTAACACTCAATCATACACATTCTCACAACTCTCACTCATAATAAACTAGAATCCCAACTCATATCTTACATATTTCTAAACGTGGCCAGCTAATTTGTGTAGCACAAATGATCACCCAAATTAGCTTCACGCTTAAAATAGTGTCAAACACTTAAAAAGACGTGTTATAAATAATATCGGCATCGAAATACATCGTGGTGTTGACAAAATCGCGCAAATATGATCTCCATTTTATTTGAATAGGTCTAGAACTGTGTCAAATTATCTATGCCACCGATATGTTAATCGGTTTTTAATGTTGTTCCAATCACTCGGGAATAATGAATGAGTTACATTTGGGACATGGCGAATGTGTCCAACGTAAGGTCTAAGCTAAATTTGAGCATCATAACGATACTAGTCCAGTACTCCCGTGATCTCATTTACTGCTTTGTGCCAATTGCCAAGTATCGTTGGGTGACGTAACACGTCGAATAAATAGTCTCGGACACAAGAAGCGCGTTCCAACGAAATTATTATAAAGATTTATAAGCCGCGGTGTAAGCTCAATGTAGCACAGTCTGCACTCAGCTCTAGATCTCGAGATTACAAAGGGCATGGAGTAATGTGAGAAAACAGCACAACAGTCCAGTAAGAAACACCCGCTAGCAATTAGATAGTCTTAATTTAATTGTAATTATAATATAAGGTAAAGAATGGTTCTTGTTTTAGTAATAAGCGAAGAGCAATGATATAAAAATAGTTTGTGTAATATTGATAAGAGATGAAATTAAGATGCAAACTATTGGTTGTGATTCTGACACAATTTGTTAAGTTGTTCGTAGATTTGTCACACGGAGAATTGTGGAAACTTTACTGATTCACGATAAGGCCCTTTTTATTAATTTTATTTTTTTGTTTTTGGATATTTTTTACTTGTCGTTCTCGTTTGTACATCGCTAACAATAATTGTACAGAGTACTTTTGGACTTAATTTAAGGCAATAAATGTATTTATTTTATAACTCGTGATGTAAGAATTTATTCTTAATTATTATAAAAAAATATATAATATGCTTGTAACTCATGTTTTATTTCACCTTCAAACTTTCAAATAAGTAAGCTTTCCTGGGTATGGCGGGCTATGAGGCTATAAACATGCAACCCCGAAAATTATATTTTTTTGAGTCTAATTCAACATTTTGGATTTATCTGTACCAACATTATGAAACTGAAGAGTTTGTTTGTTTGCTTGAATGTGCTATTCTCGGGAAATGCTGGTCCGATTTGAAAATATTATTATGGAGGGAAGATGTTCCCACGGAACTCTGGTGAAACCGATGGCGTAGTTAACAATACGATTAGACAACTATTACTTCTAATATAACACAAATAGCTAGATGTTTACCAATCGTTTTGTCTGGCTATAGACATGCATTAGTGCAACCTGTGATGTATGTAACTCAGACATGTTGTCCCAAGTCTTTAACTTAATTTATTACATGACCGCCAAGAGCGGTTATGTTTTATTATCTATTCAAATCGTAGTTTTATTCTGGCACTCCATTGTTTGTCAGGTTGATATCAAGTTTAAAACCAGACCATAGCTATTTTGTTTTTATACTCTACTTTGAATTTGCCGCTATTTTGTAAAACAAACGGAAGGAAGTTGGAAGTATTTTTTACACAGGCTATACTCATATACATACAGCTGTGAAATAATTAACGGTTTTAACACAGCATAATATATTTAGGAGTCAGATTGTTTGTTTGAAATCAGATTAATAATTAAATTATATTTTGATAAAATAAAAAAAGCTTCTATTTATTTACGTGATCTTGAAAATTGTAGAAGAATGTGACGCGATGGCGACGTCAACAAAGCCATTTTAACTTGTGATTGGTGCAAAATAATGTGTTTGTCTATGATTCGAACATTTCAACCAATCAGCGTTTACGCAACAGATATCTGCCTCTTGCACCACTACGAAATGTCGCCTTGTTACATTAAAATTATTTTTTTAAATCTTAGTTTGATAATAGATTCATATTTTTTAGAAGTTTCTTTTATTAATGGTAATAAACATGCATTATAAAAAATATTTAATTATGAGAGAAAGTAGCATCCTTGACAAAAGTGGAAAATTACTCATTCATTATTCGAAATTAAAAAGTATATGAATTTGTCTATGGAAATACAGAACGGAATCTTGTAAAAGATTAGGCCATTTCATAAAACAAATGTATAGTAACTCGCAGAAAATATCTTCGGGACAGTTGTATTTATTTCAGCTTTGCATTTTATTTTAAATTGATTCGTGAACCGCATTGTAGGTCCATTGGAAAGGATTCATCGTCGACTCTAGCGGAAGGGTTAGCAGTCTCGGTTCTGCAATAGAAAAGATTTGCATTGAGAGGAGACGTAAGGTAAACATCGATTTTAATTTTTTTCTCCTAAAATGGAATCGTGTGATGAAAGCAAAGATTGCATATTCCTACACGCAACTAGTTGTATATTGAGTGTTTTTAATGTATTTTTAGTGTATCCTTGTACGAAATGAAAGTTTGACTTTTGCCACATATTCTTTTGAATGGCAGCTGACCGACGTACATCTAGTTACGACTGTAGGTACATAATATGCTACGTAAACTGTGTTGTGAGATTGTAAACGTATTATTTTCAAAAATATGTCGATGATTGAGTGTTAAAAGTGGTTGAAAGACGCTTACGAAAGCAGTACACTGAATTGTTTTTTCTTAGATAAAATGTCAAATTGTGAACTTGTCAAAGCAGGGTTGAGTCATTGTTGCGATCCATTTATCGCCCAACTTATTGTTGAAAACCCATTTGCACTGTTTACCTGAATAAAATATTATTTATAGAATCTTAGCTGATTGCAGATAATATTTTTTGTGCTGCCCATTCAGTTGTTTTGATTTAGTTCTTGCCTGGATAAGGGTTATTTTCTTATTTGTTGGACTGGTCAAGTCTTTTGTTCATCTACTTAAATATATGAATCATATTATTAAAAACAAAAGCCTTTATAATAGTACAATCTTTTTGTCACATGCAAAACATGTCTACTGTAGAATTTCTTGTTAACTACTGGATATCTTTATCTAATTGTTAGTCTGTCTTTCTGTACATGATAAAGGTCTAATTGGGTTTAATAAAATGCAATACCCACTTACACAACTTTACTAAATAGGTCAAGAGTGAACAATGTAATGAATGTACATTTTTTGCATGTTTTACTCAAAGATCTGATCAATATGGACAATATGTTTCACTAATCCATTTTATTTTAAAGTTCTATGAAGCCAGCAGCATAAATACAACTCAACCTATTTTTCAAAAAACAATACCTAACATCCAAAAACAGTGAGTAAAGTGATATAGCATTATTAATTTCTTAGCATCTCTAAATAAACCACAAAATGATCATTCTTCCTATAGGTCTAAAAGTTAAAAATTATATATTTTATTTTTGAGGGTAATCTAGAAATCTATAAATTCTTGGATTACACATACCAAAATCTATTGAAGTTGTGTGTTTTGTCACAAACAATAGAACAATAGCTTTCTTTTCAAATAAACCAAAAAGTAAGTAAAGAAAACATCACAGAAGTTCTACTCAAAATTATAAATGCTTAGTTAATACTCATCCAACAATTTTGTTCTAATTGTTAGTAACATTAATGCATATTTTGAGAGTTTGCATTACATTATTGAAAATATACCCTTAAAAAGTATTTATATTTGTAATAATCAAACCTGTGAAAGTAAAAAATAATCATAAACAAAGAAACACACCTAGAACTCAAACATATGTCTCAATAACTTATCAAGATATTCATTGTAATAATTACTTAATTAATCTGTCATGAAATTACAAAATGTCCATATCTAAGCCCTCTATATCTAGAACTTTACAACAAAAGCATACAAATAAAGTGAAAGCACAACACTGTTTATCCTTCGAAGCCCTTGTTTCATCATCATCAGCCTTTTTATCGTCCCACTGCTGGGCACAAGCCTCCTCGGTCACAGAGAAGGATTGAGTTTTAACCACCACCATCACTCAATGCGGTTTGGTGATTTTTGTGCAGCGCGCTTGGTGACTTTACAGTTCAGGTTTCTTCGAGATGTTGTCCTTAAAGTTCCATTGGTACTTGACCTGAAATTGAACCCACACACTCATACTTAAGGGGTTGATGCTTTACCCACTAGGCCACCACAAGTTCTTGTTTACCTCAGGTAAAATTTACAGGTTTACAATAATAAATTGAGTTATATTTCCAACTACAATCGTGTGTAGATATATACAGTAATCATACAGGAAAATAAGCTAATTATTAACGTTCATTTATTGAATAGTCCTTTGAGGAAATATCTTTGTTCTACATCATTTTTACCTGGGTGGATTGTAAATTCAACAGGCTAAAACAGGAGTGTCCTGTGTGACTGAATGCAGGATATTATTTCTAAATTCAGCATAGTTTGCTTTGGGGTTTCATTTTTAAATATATTATAACTATCTTCCGCCAGCGGTTTCACCCGCTTTCCCGTGGGAACTACTGCGTGCACCCGGATGAAAAGTAGCCTATAGCTTTCCTCGATAAATGGGCTATCTAACACTGATAGAATTTTTCAAATCGGACCAGCAAGTAGTTCCTGACATTAGCATGTTTAACCTAACAAACTCTTCAGCTTTGTAATATTAGCATAGATGAAACTGTAAAGAAATCCCTTTTTAAAAATCATTCATGGAAAGAAGTCATATCTGATATGGGTAGTTATTTCTAGCATTCTTATTAGAAAAAGTAAATGTAAATAAAAAATATTAAGTCCATTTTTAATTTCACACTCTTATTGGATTAACACTAGTTAAGTCAATTAAACCAAAAATATTAGTATGAGTTAAAAATAAACTTGTGTCTATTTAAATAATGCTAAGAAGACAATATAATATTGACTATCCAATTTTATATGCATTTAAGTGTTGCATTCTTTATTTATTTATCCAGCTGTTTAAATGTAGATATTCATATCTCAGATTTTATTATAGCACCGTTCCTATTGCCTATCTACATACATATCCAGCTAGTTAATTTATATATTGCATTAATATTAATCCAAAAAAGTTCTTAAATCCACTATTCATGAAACTCTATTTCTGGTAAGGTTTCAATGTCAACATATACTTAATGTTGTTGGTTTTATACTTTATGTACATTATGACTTTGACACATTGGCTTGCAGGTCACGCTGAATGACCATCATTAGGAAAAAATCTTAATGACATAGGCGTATTTATGTTTCTATATATGTACCTTATTGTAGTTTAGTATTTTTATAACGAAATAGCTAGATGGCTATTGATAAATTCAGTTTCGAATTTTAATAAAACCAATATACAAATATACATAAAATATTATAAGAAATAATTACACATGACTTCTATATACCTCATACACATTGTGTATGTACATAAACTCATTACTAGAAGCAGTTTCTTAACCTATATCTTACGCAAATATACTCATGTAATTTCGTTTAAAAATATTGATAAACACAGGCCATTATAATTAATTTAGTGTGCAGGGATCAACTTCAAAGATAAAACAGTTGTGCTCGATATAAAATTTTATATAATATATTCAATATTAGCTGCTTTTCGCAGTCCCGAGGGAACTACTTGCAGCACCCGGGTTTATACCCGTTTATAGTCCTTTTCAGGCTCTAAATTCTTTTTTTATCGTTTCAGTAGTGGCATGGACGCGCAGACAGACAGAGTTACTTTTTCACTTAAAATATTAGTATTCAATATTTATATAAAACATAATTTTATCGTTTCTTAATTCGGGCGCACGCTATCGATATCTTATTCGTATCAGTGACGATTCGCGATAAACTGCGTTTGCATAATAAGGGAGATGTTTATGATTTTTTATAAACACTCGATAAATTACTGTTAAAACTATACGGACTCGTTAATTGCTTCTGCTTTATAGATATGTTTATCTGTCTGTCTAGATCTTCTAAATTCATGTACTTAAGTAATTTTCCGAGAAAAGTTAGACTATCCTTATGCACTGGGTAATTCCATTGCAATTGCGATTTATCTATAATTATCTATAAAATGATTTTTATTAATAAACTCTAGGTAGTAAAATTATCTACTATTGTTTACAATATACATGCGTTATTTTAACATTATAAAAAATTACGAGTGCCTATATTGCGTTATTTTACAGTACATATAAAAAATTACGAGTGCCTATATTTTCGTTTTAATTTAGTTGTTTATTCAGACTGTATTTTTTAGTCGATAATTACCCATTTCGCGACGAAGAAATTACGTGGTATTGTGATTCATTTGACGCTATATTATTATGTTTAGATATGGCTCGGTTCGTTTACCGTCTTTTGAAACATTAAAAATGCAGTAGGAGATTAGATTTTTGAGCTAAACTAATAAATTACTGCTTGCGCAACTGTGTGAGAGTCCGCTGTGGGAATCTATGGTGGTCATAAAAAGAGGGGCGTTTAACCTTTCACTAAATCAGTTTTGTAATCTATAAAGTGTAAAGTAGGTGCGCGTCTCAAGTGCGCTGGCGCAGTACGCATCACCACTATCAAAGCGTGCTTGAATCAAGGAGCGAGAAAATATGCATGCAAATTATTCACAAATTCCGGTGGAAATTGAATGCAAATAAAATTGCATTTAGTAACGTTAATTTTGTAGACCTAAAGCTATATTCACAATTGTATTTTTTATATCACGTTAATAGTCAAAGTCAACATTTTTTATTTCGAATAGACCTAGTACAGGTTCTTATGAAAAGTCAAGCTAGTTGCACAGTCCCAAGGAGTTGGTCTCATGGAGAAGAACCGGCAAATTTCATTAAAAAATATTCAATTTTTAATACAATGTGGTTATAAGAAAATGTTTTGACCTCAGTATAATCCTGCCTTTCTAATAGAGCTTGCATAATGCTCATCACCAGCCGATGATTGCTTGCCGCGGCAGCCTGTTATCAACCGCGTTGTTTTAATGAGGCATTATGCATTCCTGACGTTCACACATGTTTTTATCTATAAAAACTTGTTTATTTATTATTTTAGTTAAGTTTAGCGCTCTGTGACGTGTTACGATGATAGTATTTTTCGATTGGGTTTTTAATTATTTTTTTCTGGATTTCATAGAAATGTTTTTTTTTACGGTTATTCTCCTAATTTTGGGTAAAATGTTTTGCCCAAGTTCTTAAAATGTTTTCGAAATGTCTTATCTTCTATTTAAACTTTTATACAGTTATATTAATCAGCTGTCCGGACCAAAGCCGTGGTTAAAGTCTTGTTGCGTTTACCCGCTTATTATCATTAGTATGTAAATAGTAAACTACTCTTGTTTATTTAATTTTAATATCAGTAACCACCTAGTTAGTAACGTTAAATACAATTGTTATAATAGGAAAAAAATACTTAGGTATATGCAATATATTTAATGTACCCATTTACTTATTTGAAATTTAGTTTTACGCTATTTGATTAAACTTCTTTCATGTACAAACGACAGCACATCAAGTTACCACAATCTGTCAAATTTCTGCAATTGATTTTCAATCTTATCGCAATGGGGGTAGGTTAATATTTGATTGGTAAAATTTGACAGATTCGTATACGTTGACCTGCTGTCGTCTGTACTCAGATTAGTACGCCCGATTTGTCATTCCTTTGTTTTCCAATTTTATCAAAATCGGTTCAGGTGTTTTCTGTGGATGTGTAACAGACAGATATACTTTCGAAACACACCTAATGTATAAATAAGGATATTTTACTCAAATACGAAAACAGCATTTGCTAATTTGAATAAATCGAGAGACTTTCTCTTTTTTAACGTTCTTACAATTTGGATGTTACTTGAACGATGTTATTTTAATAATAATGCGTTCGTCTGTGTTTATTTTTTAATAAAAATTAATTAATGAAGCGAAATCGATAATCAGCTGTTTCCCGAGAATTTCTCCATAAACATTTATTTCTGAAATGCATTATTTATTAAATAAAATATAGCCAGTCTGTATAATAAAAATTACAATAAAATTATATAGCCCAATAACCAGCCCTAATTAATTAACTTTACTTCAGAAGATTGACATATTGAGGATTAGTTTTTTTCTTATTCAGCCTGTACTGTTACACTGCTGGGCAAAGGCCTCCCCTAAGGCTTTCTATCGTATCTCTCTCATTCGCTGTTTGTGGCCAGTCCGCGAGGAAGCTATCCAAGTCTTCTTTCCAGCGTTTTCTTGGAATTGAAAATTAGTATAACACAAAATATTACCAAAAAAATCACATTTCTCATACAATTATTTTTAACTTTCCAGGTGGCAGTAGAGTGTTTTCTAGTGTACACTGAAGCTCGCTCGCCAGTTGCAGGAGGGAATAGAACCATTGGCTCTTGGGGCTAGGATGTCAGTGCTGAACCAGAGTGGAGAAGAGCAGGTTAATCTTTTAATGTTATTTTTTTACAAGAAAATTTACGGAATGACCCTTGAGAGATGGAATTTAGCCTAACATTTTTGGGAATGGAATTGTCCGATAGTCGGATGGGTAGTTGTTTAGTTTCCTACGACTTTTCAGTTGTTTGTTACAGCGCTTTCACAATAGTGTATTTTGTCGTACAAGCACTACAGAAATAATTGACAACTGCCGGTTCAAAAAGCACCTGCAACCGAGCGACAGGTAAATGTGACGCGAGTAGAACAGAATGTTCGCGCGACAAAATCTGACAGTGTGAAAGCGCTTAACCTGATACAGCTGAAACGTAGTAAACAACACAGCTTTTGGAACGATTAGGTATCTGTTTGTTTCCAAAAACCTTACACAACCTAGATTTGTGTATGATGCATAGATTTATCCGATCTTGGTCAGATATTTTTTCTGTAATTGGTATTAAAATGCGAAACTAAATTAACTAATTACCTTAAAATGAAAACAAGATATCAGTGCACTGGTGCAACAATTCAAAAACTATAAAAACACTTATTAAAAGTGTTAAGTTGAAGGTTTTTGAGTGAACTGCTTTGACCCCTTTTTGACCGTGAATAAACTTGACATTTTGGTTTCGAAATGTAAAATGCTTTACTTTTCTCATATGGAAGACTAATTTTAAATAAAACAGTTTTTTTTTATAAAAATAAAAAGTAAAAATTACATTATCTTATTTTAGAAAGTAAGATAAAATACATAAAACCAGTTTTCATAATCGTTATATAATCACCATTGCATTTTGCATTATTTGAGAGTAATTAGTGAAGAGATAATTTTATCATTAATTGCATGTAATAAGAGTTTAAAAATAGTTATAGGATAGCATACTTAGTAGATTGGTAGATGCATTTCATGCCTATGCCATGACAGAGAATTTCCATATAACTTCTCAGTCATTGGATCCATTTTCAGACTTCCACCTACGTGTCGTTCATGTCTAATTTTAGATATTCACGTATCACCACTCACCCATTCTATATTAAAACTTTCATATCAATTGCATGCCATTTATTTAATCCTTTTTTAGCTTTTTCTGAAAAATGAATGGGCCATCTAATTCTAAATGGTTGTTGCATATAAACTGCAATAACAAACTTATTGGGAAGCGATAATGTGGGCTGTAATTAACTATGCCAGCATCCATGTCCACGATCTTCTATCTCTAAGCCTGAAACTGTAACTACTCTTGGAAGTTCATGGTATTTAATGAGACCCGTTACCCTCGTATTGTACTTCTTTTATCTTTGGAAAACTGATAGTTTTCCCAAACAAACAAAAACAAAAAAAATATCTTCCGTGTAACAGCTTTTTACAGTAAATACTGAATATTTACTGTATTATGCTTAGAACAATATATTATAACGTTAATATAACTTTATGCAACAGTATGTCACATTGTACAAATTAATTATTTATTGAAAACCATCATTATTTCAGGCTACTTTTCTCTATGTTGTTTTGTGTTATTTATATCGTACTGAGGGTTTCTATATTGTATCTATCTATTGTTTTGGTATTAGATATTGCAATCGATCATTATCAATATGAAGCTTAAGTCTACATACTACATCTAATCTTAGATCAACGGATAACTACAGAAAACCTCCGATAATTTAGGCATTTAAAAGATAGTTTGAATGTAATTTTCATGATCTATGTTATTTTTTTCAGGTGGAATGTCCCCTGTGTATGGAACCCTTGGAGGTGGACGATCTCCACTTCTACCCGTGCACATGTGGATACCAAGTATGTACCTTATTTATTTTATTACTAACTTCTGCCAGCGGTTTCACCCGCTTTCCCGTGAGAACTACTGCGTGCTCCCGAATAAAAAGTAGCCTAAAGCCTTCCTCGATAAATGGCCTATCTAACACTGAAAGAATTTTTCAAGTCGGACCAGTAGATCCTGAGATTAGCGCGATCAAACTAACAAACTCTTCAGCTTTATAATATTAGTATAGATTAAATACACAAATAAGCTATAACTTTAACTTATCAAGTGAACGGTTAAATTGTAATCGGACTACCACTGGTGTACACGCAACAGACTTTTCAAAATGTAAACGAAATAAAAATGGTTTCATTTTATTATTTTTATAAAAGGGCATTTTGAAGGCCAAAACACGTTTTAAGTACAGAATATTACTGTGCTGATTGGATTTTGCATAAAATTTAAAAATAACTTTTCCGCGAGTGAATCGAACCAGTGGCACTGGCATAAAGAAGCCAGTTATAAAGTCACTACGCCAATCATATTTAAGTTATTAATATTATTAAGTATCTAAATAAAACATCTTGCAAGTTATTAAAAAAAATAGCAACCTTTGATTGAACTCTGGTTGAATATTTTACAATCAAAATATGTCGTCATCGCTAAATTAAGTTGCGTTTGTGCACTCATAAAATTAATACAAACCTGCTATGTGGAACTAATTCTGACCTGCCCCAAGATTGTAATATGATGCATCTCTATACATTTTGAATATAAATACGAAAATAAGCCAAAAACCTGAAGCTAATCATTAAATTTTGAAAAATAATACGTTAATACGCCGCACAAAATATTCTTGCCAGATTAATTACATAGGAGTTAGTTTTCTAGCAGGTTTAAGGTGCATTCGACCACTAGAAGCGGGAAATTCAAATATAAAATGGTTTTTTCATGTTTTACCTAAGTTAAGTATAAGATCACGCCTCATATTGAATGTTAACTTAGGTAAAACATGAAAAAATCATTTTATATTTGAATTTCCCGCATCTAGTGGTCGCATTCACTTTAATAGCGGATAAACGCTAGTAAACCATTAAAGTGTTTATTTACAGCAACAATCTATTGATAGTTATTTTCAAAAATATCATTCTCTATTTTTGATTGGATATCTTTGGTATCAATATAGTTTTTGTAGCTTTTGTCATTGAAAAGTTGATTAAAGTGGCTTGTTATCTATCAGATAAAGAAATTGTAAATAAACAATTGAAGGATAACGTGTAGTCAGGATAGATTATAAATATTAAATTTTGATATATTGTTTTTGAAAATTCTTTACTCTTAGGCTATTTTTTTTTATAATTAGTTGCGATTTTTTTTATGATTTCTTGGTTTGTCTGTGTCTATCGGGTACTTAGGCTTAGATTCCGCTAAGGCAGAGCGGAGCGGAAAAGTTTTTAAACAACCAATGGTAATTCAAATACGCATCTTGTCTCCGGCCGCCCCTGGGCAGAGGAATTCTATTGGATATTTAAAACTTCTCCGTCCCGCATCGGTGGCCCATTTCCTTAATTTCTAGAAGATATTATAAATTTTATACACACAGTCATAAGCACCTTCAAGTACAAAATAAACTTAACCACATATAGAATGTTCTTTTACGTCGTTTTAAAGTGATTGTATAACTCGACAGATATGCCGGTTTTGCTGGAATCGAATCCGGGAAGGCGAGAACGGCCTATGTCCGGCGTGTCGGAAGGCCTATCCGGAGAACCCGGCAGACTTCACTCCGCTCAGTCAAGAGCAGGTAAATATTCCTCTTTACTATTAATTAATTATAGTTAAAAAAAGGAGAAGTAATTATGTTAATTTTTTAAGATAAATTTTCTTGTGTTGTGGCTGTTAGACGTCGTGCCGTACATTCGCACACTTACTAGGATGTAGACTAAAAAAATGAAAATTCTTCGTGTTTCGGATAACAAGAAATATTGAAGACGGACTTTTTTATCACACATTTAGCTTTATATCATTTTTCAATATTATTAATGGAGGACCATTTAATAAAGCACTTTCAACTTGACGGGTTTTTGTAACACTGTATACCATTTACTTGTACAGGTGGCAGCAATAAAGACGGAGAAGAAGGCTCGCGAGCAGAAGCGGCGCAACAAGACGCTCGAGTCGCGGCGAGCGCTCGCGAACGTTCGCGTCGTGCAGAACAACCTCGTGTTCGTGGTCGGCCTGCCCGTGCGCCTCGCCGACCCAGAGGTGACATACCAGTCAACATTATAGTATAGAAAAAAATCTCGTAAATAAAATACACAGAGAGAAAAATTTGCCAAATTGGTCCATTCTTTTCCGACTTCGGTCTCCCTAAAAAGAAAGTCCTGAAAATTCTGTATATGAAGACAGAGGCTGGCTTATAATGTTATCAAAGTTTTATTCATAAGATGATATCTTCCACATTTACTTTGTTCATATAATTTCCAACATATATTTTTTAATTCCTTACTTAACACTAACTTCTAGAACCATCCTTTTATTTTATAACCAGCTTTTATTATTTGTTAATTTTCTTTTAAAAAATTCTCTATAAGTAAACCATTAGTGCCTTATAATTTAAGACCTAAACCATCGATTGCTATAAAAAGGAATATAGTTTGACGTGTTCCCTGTTGCAGATCCTCAAACGGCAAGAGTACTTTGGCAAATATGGCAAAATTCACAAAGTAGTTATAAACCAGAGTACCACGTATGCGGGGTCACAGGTAAGATATCGTATCTTTTATATTTTGATCCTACAACACTACTTTTTTCGTCTAACTTTGCTATTGCTATGACTGGACCCAACATTTTTCTAAGCACTGAATAAAGGTTAGTTTCTTTAGGATAAGATTTAGATATACACCAAGTCAGTATGGAATTTGTCCATACAAACATTTTGATAGACTCGACTCGTATAAAAGGCAACAACTCTTTACAGTCATGGACGTACCAATAGACAAGAACCAAAGCGTCCTATTAATTCAATAAAAAAACAGACCTATAGTTTTATAGCAGCAAAAGCTCTTCAGTTTACTTTTTATTGAGCACAATATTTTACGCAAAATAAAATTTAAAGATACTTTATAGGTACTAATATTAGCTGTGTTTTAATTTATTTAGTTCGTTTGGGTCCATTTCTGTATATAACATTATTGTCTGTTGGTTGGCAGGGTCCGTCGGCGTCGGCGTACGTGACGTACGTGTCGCCGGCGGACGCGCTGCGCGCCATCCAGGGCGTGAACAACGTGACGCTGGACGGCCGCGTGCTCAAGGGCTCGCTCGGCACCACCAAGTACTGCGCCAACTTCATGAAGAACCAGCCCTGCCCCAAGCCCGACTGCATGTATCTGCACGAGCTAGGTACCACCACAGCTGAAAAGTTCCTTTGTCGAACACATTTATAAACTAAAATAAACTACTGGACTGATTTGAAATTTTTTGACAATGTTAGGATGTTACTAGACCAATCGATCGACTATCAATTTATGCTGTGAATCGGTGATAAAATGGAATGGTCGATGTCGATCAACAATTTCGACCATATTGATCACGACGACCAATCCTTTCTACTGAGGATTGGTAATCGATCGATTGGTCTGGTAATACCCTTAGATAGCTTTTTGTCGAGGAAGACTGTAGGTTCCACGGTTCCATCTGGATCCTGAGGGGATTCCTTCCAGAACTCGAATAAAAGTAATCCTGTATCAGGCTATAGACTGTGAACCGAATTCCATTTCAATCGTTCAGTAGTGGACCCGCTATTGCTCAAATCTTTCTATACATATTATTATAATTGTCAATTTGTTGTTGACATTCGCAGGTGATCCGAAAGCGTCGTTCACGAAGGAAGAGATGCACGCGGGCTTGCACCAGGTGTACGAGCGCAAGCTGCACAACCAACTGCTGCAGGCGCAGCGGGACAAACCCGATGACAAACACAACAATACTTCAGGTTAATAACAACTAAAAACTATGAACAAACTTCTTTGTGTCGGATCTACCGGATCCTAAGATATTTTCACTCCTATTGTGTTACTCACACGTGAAGTTATTTAATTCAAACAATATTGATAGTAGTTTGAACATGTTGGCAGTTGTTATGGATAGTCAGAAGCCAGAAAGTGTGGCAACCAGTCTTAGCAAGGAGTATCGGGTAACCCGGATAACTGGGTTGAGGATATAAGATGTGGGTCGTGTAAAACACTGGAACTCAGCTATGTCCCGTTAGACTAGAAGCTGACTCCAACATATTGGGATAGGATAATATTTTGAATCTAGAATTTACTTAGGCTTACTTTAATTGGTGATACAATTTGCAAATTGCAATAACCCAGCTAATTAGAAAATCGACGACCCATTGCTTGTACTACTGCACAAACGCCTTGGTCGTTGAATTCAAATGTAAATGTTTATTTATCAATATCTATAGAAGATACCTTAATAAAGATTTCGCACACACGTGCCAAGTTATTCAGTCTTGAAAGGCGTGGGCGAACTAATAAATAACATCAATACTCGATAGTACTAAATTAACATTTGTAACTGTATTGTAGCATACAATAGCTTTACCCTGACAATAAACAGTTTTACTCGACAAATCACGTACTATCTTTGTAACAAAGATAGATATACTTTATTAAGAGATCTCTTCCAACCAACAAAGGTGATGTTTCTATACTTATTGCCATTCATGTTGGCAGTCATTATGTGTAGTCTGAAACCAGAAAGTCTGACAACCAGTCTTACGTATCGGTATCCGTTTGCCCGGTTAACCCATTCTTGGTTGCCGTGCCAATTCGGGAACACTTAATTTTTGAGGGTAGAAACGAAAAATGTTGATACCAGTTGATGTACGCGTAGTGTTTTAAGCAGCTTAAAGTGCAGTGAATAATATACAACACAAAGATTTTGCTATAATTAGTGGTTTTTTTCATTATTATTTGTTGAAATATCCTATCGGGATATACGCGGAGGTAAGTGCAGTTTTTTTAAATTATAATAATTATTCGATACAATAGACATCATATTACCACATATTACTTGAAACTAATAAATATTTAACGTATTACGATATTTTGCAGTAACATATAATTTGAATGTAAGCTTTTGTTATATCCGAAACCTTGGTGTGCCAGTTTGGGTACAGTGGCCACTAGTGTAATAAGTTATCCTTGATTTTCCAGATTTTGAAAATGAGTCGCAAACGAAGATTTAGCGCTAGTAACGACTACAAAGGCTTAGAAGAGTCTGTTAATTTCATTGAAGAAGACAGTGATGACGCTTTGGAGTATGATTTAGCCATTATTCCACCAGAACCCAGTGTAATCACCGACGAAGAAGAAGGTTTTGATGATAACAGTGTATCACGTAACTTGCCAAATAATGTTCCCGGAAATATAGAGGTGTTTGTTCGCGATGAGGGTGTTCTTTCCGATAGCAG
>NWSH02000162.1:5455500-5472322 GCA_002382865.2 Heliothis virescens | reverse complement strand
TCTTTACCACTGGTACTCTAGGAACAGTAATGATAAGCAAGCCATCAGCTGTCAACTAGACTGTACTCCCTCAATCCGACAACCCTCAGGCACTTGGAACCTCCTCATAAACTGCCGAGCGATATAACCATAATCGTCTTGCTTTTCCTCATGTTTCCCCTCAACGACTATGAACCCGTCAGCTGTTCTCACCGATATTTCCTCGGGGCATAGTCCTTCACCTGTATACATAATTCGTACTTATCGTCTTCCTTTTTGACGACGTTTCTTGCTTCCAAGGGAAGCCGCCCAACCAATCGATTGAGCGGAGCAGCGTGTCGTCCCAAACATGGGAGGCGTTTGTATCGTCGGCAATTGAAGCATTACGACTGTTTATTCTAGAAATGTCATGAATTAACTTTACGTTCACTACGCAGTCGCCACTACGGCCAACGCGCGCGTTAACCCACTTTCCGTGTGTAACTTACCTGTTTTGTTAGTTAGTTCGTAAGCGTTAAGTATAGATGGCGCTGTTTTGCTTATCTTCAAATTTGTTTTCTGTGGTCAGAAGTTGTGTGGCGGCAAAAGGCAAAAGTTCAAGTCTTCATTTTGTAAACTTATGTTTAAAATATTGTTTGTACTATATTACAGTATCAATAGCGAACTTAGCTAACGTAAGTCTATTTCTAACAATATAATATTCTTGTAAGCTAAATCTAGAAATTGAAAACATGTGTAGGCACAGATAAATAATTTATCAAGTTTTTAATCATGACATATTCAAGGTCAACCAGGTTTGATTAAATTCTAGTCTGTATTGAGGTATAATGTAATACCAGCAACCTTGTGCGTAACGAAATAGGTAAGCAGCCTATTCGTAGCAACATAAAGCCGTGTCTCTGACCTTTTTCAGGATAGCGTTAATATTGGTTAAAAGGTTACATTGTAGCTGTAGCTCAATGTCGATCACAATAAAGTCTGACTTTTCAGTCATGGTTTAGGAGTTGAGTTCAGGTTTTTTATAATGACTTTGTATTGCTACATTATAGGATTTATAATTTTTTTAAGCGATTTGATTTTATATAAAAAGTATAATGACGGCAATATAATCATAATGTATACTTTTGTTACTTCAATAGTTGTTCATACAGATGTATGAAAATTTTCCTTATACAAATAAGTAAACATACTACAATTTTCACTTATTGTGTTAGCTAACTTGTCAGTTAATTTATATATCTACTTACTTACAAACTTTTTATATGGTAATATTTTAGTCTTCAATACATTTATAATTATACCTAACTTTAATTAATAGGCATATATCTTCCATTTACCATATTGACAATGTTTATTTTGAATAGTCGTACCTATCAGTATCTGCAAACATTTGTAGGAATATAAATTCCGCATCTACTGTAAAAAATAAGTAACTGTGTGGTATATCCTTGAACTTAACTTTTTATGAATTGTCACAGCTGATACCAGAAATAATTTATAATAGTAAGCATATTTTCATTTCAGTTATTATCAAAATGTCATCAAATAAAGTAGCTATAGTTACGGGATCCAATAAAGGTCTCGGATTCTCAATAGTGAAACAACTTTGTGAAAATTATAAAGGAAAAGTTTATTTGACATCGCGGGACGAAAATAGAGGGAGACAGGCGTGTGAAGACTTCAGAAAATTACTTTCCAATCCCATTTCATTATATTTTCATCAATTAGATGTTTCAAATAAAGAAAGTGTGAAAAACTTTGTGAAAAACATTCGTGAAATAATGAAGAAGTCGAAATACTAATAAACAACGCTGGGATTCTATTTTTAAAAGACGCGCCAGAATCTAACATTGTTCAAGCGGAACAGACTGTCGCCGTAAACTTCACGGCATTGGTAGATTTCACCGAAGAAATTCTACCATTTATGAAAAGTGGCGGGAAAATTGTGAACATTACCAGTTCTTCTGCGCATTTGTCGAGGATACCACAGAGTACATTATATATACTGGTATAGAGACTACAGTCCGAAAATCGCGATGCCAGCGCCTCTAACGGTATGCGGACGTTACTACGCCCTACGGCGACAGCTGAGCGGGCAGTTCAAGTTTTTTTTTAAGTTTTAATTTTCCATAGGAATTTCCATTATTTCCACTTTTTGGAATCTGCTTCGGAGAAAAAAAAGTGAATTCTTGTAAATAAACAACAATTTAGCGGTTGGCTGATTTTTTATTATGCTTTTCTTTATTATAATAATTGTATGCTAACATCTTCATCATATCGTCTTCGTCCAAGTCCAACCTGGTACAAACGTGAAACAAACGTTGGGATATTGCGTAGAAACAGAGGCACTTCTTATTCCTTCACTTTCATAGCCCGATCGCGATGGGACGGCAATCGACTCAACCGGAGAGATCAGGCGCAGGACCTCATTTACGTGCTGACAGACAGACTACTTTTTGTGAAACTTCCTAAAACCCACAAAGATTTCGACCCAACTCGAGAAAAGGCAAAGTTATCGTAAAATTCATCAAATCACAAACGGAGCACAGGAACAGCAACCACAGAGAAACGGACGGAGTTTAAAAGAGTCTGACAGATTGACAGTCGACTCGTGTCATGCAGATTTTTATGGCGGCTAATTCAGTTCACATGTTGAAGAATACGAATTACTTAATTAATATTGCTTTAAATAAGAGAAACATCGTTAATCACTACAACATAATTTTTTATAATTATTGATACTTATTAATAAGTCTTTTTTTTAATATTAATTATTGAATTATTATTAAATATCGTACTTTTCTGCGTACGGCGAAACGTGTAACTATTCCACCACAGTTAAAAAATGCTTTAGAATCCGTAGGATATTTATTTATTTATTATTACTATTACAATTTTTATTTCAATATATATAATAAATAAATAATACCTACGGATTCTAAAGCATTTTTTAACTGTGGTGGAATAGTTACACGTTTCGCCGTACGCAGAAAAGTACGATATTAATATAATTCATAAATTAATATTAAAAAAAAGACTTATTAATAAGTATCAATAATTATTAAAAAAATTATGTTGTAGTGATTAACGATGTTTTCTCTTATTTAAAGCAATATTAATTAAGTAATTCGTATTCTTCAACATGTGAACTGAAACGTTTAGCCGCCATAAAAATCTGCATGACACGAGTCGACTGTCAATCTGTCAGACTCTTTTAAACTCCGTCCGTTTCTCTCGTGGTTGCTGTTCCTGTGCTCCGTTTGTGATTTGATGAATTTTACGATAACTTTGCCTTTTCTCGAGTTGGGTCGAAATCTTTGTGGGTTTTAGGAAGTTTCACAAAAAGTAGTCTGTCTGTCAGCACGTAAATGAGGTCCTGCGCCTGATCTCTCCGGTTGAGTCGGATTGCCGTCCCATCGCGATCGGGCTATGAAAGTGAAGGAATAAGAAGTGCCTCTGTTTCTACGCAATATCCCAACGTTTGTTTCACGTTTGTACCAGGTTGGACTTGGACGAAGACGATATGATGAAGATGTTAGCATACAATTATTATAATAAAAGAAAGCATAATAAAAAATCAGCCAACCGCTAAATTGTTGTTTTATTTACAAGAATTCCACTTTTTTCTCCGAAGCAGATTCCAAAAGTGGAAATAATGGAAATTCCTATGGAAAATTAAAACTTAAAAAAAAACTTGAACTGCCCGCTCAGCTGTCGCCGTAGGGCGTAGTAACGTCGCATACCGTTAGAGGCGCTGGCATCGCGATTTTCGGACTGTAGTCTCTATACCAGTATATATAATGTACTCTGTGGTATCCTCGACAAATGCGCAGAAGAACTGGTAATGTTCACAATTTTCCCGCCACTTTTCATAAATGGTAGAATTTCTTCGGTGAAATCTACCAATGCCGTGAAGTTTACGGCGACAGTCTGTTCCGCTTGAACAATGTTAGATTCTGGCGCGTCTTTTAAAAATAGAATCCCAGCGTTGTTTATTAGTATTTCGACTTCTTCATTATTATCACGAATGTTTTTCACAAAGTTTTTCACACTTTCTTTATTTGAAACATCTAATTGATGAAAATATAATGAAATGGGATTGGAAAGTAATTTTCTGAAGTCTTCACACGCCTGTCTCCCTCTATTTTCGTCCCGCGATGTCAAATAAACTTTTCCTTTATAATTTTCACAAAGTTGTTTCACTATTGAGAATCCGAGACCTTTATTGGATCCCGTAACTATAGCTACTTTATTTGATGACATTTTGATAATAACTGAAATGAAAATATGCTTACTATTATAAATTATTATCTGGTTATCAGCTGTGACAATTCATAAAAAGTTAAGTTCAAGGATATACCACACAGTTATCTTATTTTTTACAGTAGATGCGGAATTTATATTCCTACAAATGTTTGCAGATACTGATAGGTACGACTATTCAAAATAAACATTGTCAATATGGTAAATGGAAGATATATGCCTATTAATTAAAGTTAGGTATAATTATAAATGTATTGAAGACTAAAATATTACCATATAAAAAGTTTGTAAGTAAGTAGATATATAAATTAACTGACAAGTTAGCTACACAATAAGCTGAAAATTGTAGTATGTTTACTTATTTGTATAAGGAACAATTTTCATACATCTGTATGAACAACTATTGAAGTAACAAAGTATACATTAGTGATTATATTGCCGTCATTATACTTTTTATATAAAATCAAATCGCTTAAAAAATTATAAATCCTATAATGTAGCAATACAAAGTCATTATAAAAAACCTGAACTCAACTCCTAAACCATGACTGAAAAGTCAGACTTTATTGTGATCGAACATTGAGCTACAGCTACAATGTAACCTTTTAACCAAATATTAACGCTATCCTGAAAAAGGTCAGAGACACGGCTTTATGTTGCTACGAATAGGCTGCTTACCTATTTCGTTACGCACAAGGTTGCTGGTATTACATATATACCTCAATACAGACTAGAATTTAATCAAACCTGGTTGACCTTGAATATGTCATGATTAAAAACTTGATAAATTATTTATCTGTGCCTACACATGTTTTCAATTTCTAGATTTAGCTTACAAGAATATTATATTGTTAGAAATAGACTTACGTTAGCTAAGTTCGCTATTGATACTGTAATGATAGTACAAACAATATTTTAAACATAAGTTTACAAAATGAAGACTTGAACTTTTGCCTTTTGCCGCCACACAACTTCTGACCACAGAAAACAAATTTGAAGATAAGCAAAACAGCGCCATCTATACTTAACGCTTACGAACTAACTAACAAAACAGGTTAAGTTACACACGGAAAGTGGGTTAACGCGCGCGTTGGCCGTAGTGGCGACTGCGTAGTGAACGTAAAGTTAATTCATGACATTTCTAGAATAAACAGTCGTAATGCTTCAATTGCCGACGATACAAACGCCTCCCATGTTTGGGGACGACACGCTGCTCCGCTCAATCGATTGGTTGGGCGGCTTCCCTTGGAAGCAAGAGAACGTCGTCAAAAAGGAAGACGATAAGTACGAATTATGTATACAGGTGAAGGACTATGCCCCCGAGGAAATATCGGTGAGAACAGCTGACGGGTTCATAGTCGTTGAGGGGAAACATGAGGAAAAGCAAGACGATTATGGTTATATCGCTCGGCAGTTTATGAGGAGGTTCCAAGTGCCTGAGGGTTGTCGGATTGAGGGAGTACAGTCTAGGTTGACAGCTGATGGCTTGCTTATCATTACTGTTCCTAGAGTACCAGTGGTAAAGAAAGATACTGTGATAGCCGTCAAACATGAAGGATCTACCAAAAGTAAACTGTGATCAATTTAAAAGCAAATAAACATAGAGACATGTTTTTTTCAGCACTATAGGTATTTCTTAATCAACATTGTATTTTTTTCTGTTGGTTACTGTAAAAAGAGTGATATTGTACCTATGTAAACGAAGTTATGCTATATTTATAAGAATTTTGTGATATTAAATTTACTTACTGCCAACATCTAACTTGTTTTATTTCTAGAAAATACTTATCTGTAGAGGTACTTGAAAAGTTATCTAAGATCGCTATAAAAATGCAGGATTGATGATTTTGGGATAAGATTATTATTAAGCCTCAGTTACCTTTGCTAAGCAAAAACTATCATTCACAGACAGAGAGCATCGAAGAATCGAAGTCCCCGTGCACTACAGTCACACATTACGACCAAAAATTGTTATCGTCATTATGACAAATACAATGTATGGATTTCTTTACAAATGATTTATTATCTTTTACTATAAGAGGCTTAGCAACAATCAAAGCGATTTACGCATTCCGGATTACGCCTAACTTCAGATAACAACAATCTTTCTTTGTCCATTTTAGTTGATAACTTATTATTTGTCGATTTGGCTCCGAAATTCATCTATACTCTGAATGATATCAACATGATTTATTTTTCATTTATATAGATGTAGGTTTTGTTACAAAGGAATAAGGTTTATTTTTGCTATTTCTTAGAATAAGTCGACGGCCTAATGTTAATATTTTTTTGCCCTTGAATTCAGTTTGCCGCCGGTTTTGAGGTGATGCGGACTCCGCGCTGTGATATTTAATTATTATTAATTAATTTAAGGTGTGTGAGAAAAATCTGTTTTTATTTAATGAAAAGGTTACTTTAGTCTGTTTCTCTTTCTATCTGCGATTTTTTTTAATAAATCGCTGTTAGGAAAATAGTGGTAAGGCATTATCTACTCAGGTTTGTAGAAAAATATCTTGAATAATTAAGATGTTACCGTGTTTACTAATGGTAATAACACCAATAGACCGGTATATTTACGGTGTTTATAGAGTTCGAAGGGAAAATAAAAACAATCGGGGAGTTTTACTTCTCTCAATAATCTATTGTTTGTTGTGTTTATTTAACGTCCAGTATTAAGTTCATTTTAAGAAAGAACATATTGTCGTCTACTGGGCATGTCTGGTATAATGGCAGCTATTTATCGTCGCTATAGCAAAGCAAATAGGTATGTCTAAAAATACATACTTTTTTTTTAATGTTAAACTTGTATGAAAACTATTTGTTTTATATATTACCCGGCGCAACAAGTTTACATTTCTGGACATACCTAAGAGGTTATCATTCTGCAGTACGTTATATTTGTTTTGCATACACAATGAGAACACAGGTTATCATTCCTACGTTGTTTACATTCCTGATTTGACTTAAAATTCTCAATAGGGACACGCAAATATGATCATTATGACCAATTCAATATGATACGAATTTAATGCACTTTCTTCAGCTTTTGTGTAGCCCTACTGAAAAAAGACCCGCCTAACAGTTTTTGGGTAACCAGTAAGAAGCCCTGTTCCATTCACAAAAGGGCCTAAGAATCTATGATTCTTTTATATCTGGCTGCCTATTTTTTATATTCCAATTTTAATTCATAATTTTAATTGGTCTATTGTTTCCGAGTTTATGCTTCGTTAACGTAACGGCTATGAAAATATGTAAGTAGGTATAGCTACGTCACCTTACAATGCTCTCATTTTATCGATTTTTACATACCCTGAGATATAAATAAACGCTTAACAGAAACAGTTAAGTAGGAACTTAATTGTGTTAATGATGTTATCTTTTTAAGGTTTATAGCTGTGAGGTATTTAGAGAGAAAATTAAGCAGGTTTAGCATCAAAAAGATAATCAAAGTTTATTCAATGAGATAAAGTAGGGTTAAACCGTTTTATTAGATTAGATGTCGTTGAAGTCGCGTTAGTTAAAAATCATTGGTATTAATGTTCATGCATGCATGAAATGTAGCATGCTGCCCAACCTGAGGGGATCCATAACCTCTTTCCGGAGGCTCTATATGGGGGTCGACCCTGACAGCCCACAACCCCAGTATTACGAAGGCCATATCGAGCGATTACTTTAAGGGTCATAAGAGGATACCAATTCTTCCTTGCTGGATCCACGCCATCTCTCGTCACTCTATACATGTCACATGTCTCTATACCTGGCGGAATGGGAGCAGAAAGTTGCGCGACCCACGGCAGAGCACGCCACGATCGCATAGATGTAATGGTCACATAATAGGAGGCGGCGGAAAGGGAGAGAGAAACTGTTGCCTCTCTCCCCCAGCCCGTAGCGGACGTAGTGGGCGTCGCAGGGTGGTGGTGATCTCTAGCTAACAATACAGGGCAATTTATAAATTCACTAGCTGCCCGCCNTCCCCGTGCACTACAGTCACACATTACGACCAAAAATTGTTATCGTCATTATGACAAATACAATGTATGGATTTCTTTACAAATGATTTATTATCTTTTACTATAAGAGGCTTAGCAACAATCAAAGCGATTTACGCATTCCGGATTACGCCTAACTTCAGATAACAACAATCTTTCTTTGTCCATTTTAGTTGATAACTTATTATTTGTCGATTTGGCTCCGAAATTCATCTATACTCTGAATGATATCAACATGATTTATTTTTCATTTATATAGATGTAGGTTTTGTTACAAAGGAATAAGGTTTATTTTTGCTATTTCTTAGAATAAGTCGACGGCCTAATGTTAATATTTTTTTGCCCTTGAATTCAGTTTGCCGCCGGTTTTGAGGTGATGCGGACTCCGCGCTGTGATATTTAATTATTATTAATTAATTTAAGGTGTGTGAGAAAAATCTGTTTTTATTTAATGAAAAGGTTACTTTAGTCTGTTTCTCTTTCTATCTGCGATTTTTTTTAATAAATCGCTGTTAGGAAAATAGTGGTAAGGCATTATCTACTCAGGTTTGTAGAAAAATATCTTGAATAATTAAGATGTTACCGTGTTTACTAATGGTAATAACACCAATAGACCGGTATATTTACGGTGTTTATAGAGTTCGAAGGGAAAATAAAAACAATCGGGGAGTTTTACTTCTCTCAATAATCTATTGTTTGTTGTGTTTATTTAACGTCCAGTATTAAGTTCATTTTAAGAAAGAACATATTGTCGTCTACTGGGCATGTCTGGTATAATGGCAGCTATTTATCGTCGCTATAGCAAAGCAAATAGGTATGTCTAAAAATACATACTTTTTTTTTAATGTTAAACTTGTATGAAAACTATTTGTTTTATATATTACCCGGCGCAACAAGTTTACATTTCTGGACATACCTAAGAGGTTATCATTCTGCAGTACGTTATATTTGTTTTGCATACACAATGAGAACACAGGTTATCATTCCTACGTTGTTTACATTCCTGATTTGACTTAAAATTCTCAATAGGGACACGCAAATATGATCATTATGACCAATTCAATATGATACGAATTTAATGCACTTTCTTCAGCTTTTGTGTAGCCCTACTGAAAAAAGACCCGCCTAACAGTTTTTGGGTAACCAGTAAGAAGCCCTGTTCCATTCACAAAAGGGCCTAAGAATCTATGATTCTTTTATATCTGGCTGCCTATTTTTTATATTCCAATTTTAATTCATAATTTTAATTGGTCTATTGTTTCCGAGTTTATGCTTCGTTAACGTAACGGCTATGAAAATATGTAAGTAGGTATAGCTACGTCACCTTACAATGCTCTCATTTTATCGATTTTTACATACCCTGAGATATAAATAAACGCTTAACAGAAACAGTTAAGTAGGAACTTAATTGTGTTAATGATGTTATCTTTTTAAGGTTTATAGCTGTGAGGTATTTAGAGAGAAAATTAAGCAGGTTTAGCATCAAAAAGATAATCAAAGTTTATTCAATGAGATAAAGTAGGGTTAAACCGTTTTATTAGATTAGATGTCGTTGAAGTCGCGTTAGTTAAAAATCATTGGTATTAATGTTCATGCATGCATGAAATGTAGCATGCTGCCCAACCTGAGGGGATCCATAACCTCTTTCCGGAGGCTCTATATGGGGGTCGACCCTGACAGCCCACAACCCCAGTATTACGAAGGCCATATCGAGCGATTACTTTAAGGGTCATAAGAGGATACCAATTCTTCCTTGCTGGATCCACGCCATCTCTCGTCACTCTATACATGTCACATGTCTCTATACCTGGCGGAATGGGAGCAGAAAGTTGCGCGACCCACGGCAGAGCACGCCACGATCGCATAGATGTAATGGTCACATAATAGGAGGCGGCGGAAAGGGAGAGAGAAACTGTTGCCTCTCTCCCCCAGCCCGTAGCGGACGTAGTGGGCGTCGCAGGGTGGTGGTGATCTCTAGCTAACAATACAGGGCAATTTATAAATTCACTAGCTGCCCGCCCTCGCTTCGCTTCCTGGAAAGCTCCCGATCGGTGTTGGTTTGTACAAAACATAAACTTACTATACACTAAAACCTTTCTCAAGAATTGTTCTATTTATTGTTGAAAACCGAATGAAAATCCGTTCAGTACTTTTCAAGTAAATCGCGAACAGACAGACGCGTCGGGGGACTTTGTTTTATAATAAGTATAGATATGGGGGGTGCGGAAGCGGGATCTCAGCAAAACTCAATTAAAGGCAACATCAGGTGATTAACTAGCCGGTAAGATAGGTACACGCCTCCGGGGTCGGTCCCCAGTTGGAGGATAATCAATAAAGATTTTAGCCATGTTAGAAAAAAATAGATGTAGCATAGGTACGTAATACTAATTCCGTAATTCCTCATTTGATAACTAATTAAACACCTGCAAAATTGATAGGAATGTTATCGAAAACGCCTTTGCCCGATATCAGGTCATTTATGTCATTCCAAAATATGCCTAAGAAGCAGACTAGACGATCAATTAAACTGCGCAACCTTTGCGTTTTCATTAGAGCCACCACACGAAATTCGACATGCGGATGTTTTACTGTGGCCACAACGCGTTGAGAGCTATTTTTCCGTTCACGATCTTTGAGCATAACATATACATACACACAAATCCATAAATTACTCTGTTGGTCTCCTCTTATACAATTATGACACACTAATTCTTTTTGTGGCTTTTGGTACGAGGTGATTTAACGATAATACACTTCATACATTGCGCAATTTAAGTCATCGTCTAGGGTGCCCCTTAATTAGCAACATTGTATATAAGTAACATGCCTGTACCTAATGATTATATCAGTAGAGGTTTATTTCCTCGCTAGACAAAGTAAGTAAAAGTGGTAGAGTTAAAGTAATTTCCTTTATTTCGGAAGATCGTTCAACGCTTTGTCATTGGACCCAGACTCCACTAAATCGAAGTCCAGGGCATCGGAGAAAGAAGCAAAGAATTTTGTAAAAAACCAATAGAATTTGGTATCCCTGAGCGGTGAGATTCTATTTGTTGTTTAAAAACTTCTCCGCTCTGCTTTGTTGCAATCTGAGCCAGATAAATTTCTAGATCTGACAGATTATGTACCTAAGAGTAATAGTTCGCCATAGTTTTTAATGTTGACTACTTTTCTATGGCATTATCTATCGGATGGCTAACTCTAACTTTACCTGGAACCTGTGTAACTGGCCCTTAAACTACTGAACCTTCAAATAAAGCTAATATAATAAAGAGAACATTAAAACAATTATTTTAGGCATAACTCCTCACGATGACAAATATTGAAACGGAGACGTTAGCGGAGTACATCCTGGTGGAGCACCGATGGATCGTGGTGCTGGTGGCGCTGCTGCCCATCTCCCTGCTCTGGAAGATCTGGTCCACCTTCAGGAATTATGTGGTGTTCAAGCTGAACAGCGCGCCTAAGATACATGACAAGAAAGTCAGGGATGTGCAGAGACAGGTGAGTTTGGAGTTTATTCAAATATAATATGTAGCTATTCGTATTAGTACCTACCTGGTAGTGTGTAGATGAATGATGATACCAGAGTTTGTGGCTAAGTCAAAGCCGCGCGAGTCGATCAAGTAACCCTTGGCGCGGTCGATTTGTGGATAGGTCCATCTTGTCATAACGAGTTCTTCCGTGGTGGGTTTAAGTCAGTAAAAGTCTGGCACTCTGACTGACCGCTGCACCTACAGCGGAGGTATTGATTGATAGATTGATATGGTGATTCCCATCTCAAAAGAAAGATATCATCACGAAGTTTTTATGTTCATAAGTCCTATTCTTCTTCAAAATATTCTTGAATACGTTGCTACGTTGTTACTCATGCACTAGCCTACACTCATTTCCACCTATTCCTGGTTCCAGATAAAAGCCTGGCTGGCAGGGGACCGCAGCACTCAGCTATGCACGGCGCGACCAGCATGGCAGGCCATGTCGTTCCGTCAGGGTATTTACAAGAAGACCTTCACCAACATCAGGGTCAACCTCGTTGATGTGCTCGAAGTTGATACTAAGAACATGGTATGTAGATTTTTGTAGATATGGCTTACTTATTTCTTTTGTAAACCAGGGTTTTACATCATACCTAATCAGCATGAATTGAAAACCTACCTATCACTCCTCTCTTGGTAACATATTCGAAAATCTGAAATTCAGAATGCTCAAATCAGTTTACCGTTATAAATCCAATAAAATTTAAACATTTGCGTCGATTCAAACTGTTTGCATGAATGTAGAATAAAATCACCATTTATTTTGAATCTTGATCTGCTTGCCTTTATCTTTAGTAACTACTTACTTTTTTAACCATCACGGCACAGGATAATTTTGTTGCCGGCATGCGAAATTGAGATTATGTGTAAGATTTTTTTTCAGTACAGTACCATCATTAGGACTCAAATATTTCAACCAAAATCTTATAACATTGATACTACAGAACATATATAAAAAACTACACAAAAGTAAAGCAAACACCCTCAATTTCCAGACAGTTCGCTGCGAGCCTCTAGTCACAATGGGCCAACTGTCCCGAACTCTAGAACCTCTAGGCTTAGCACTAGCCGTGGTGCCGGAGCTAGACCAGCTGACAGTGGGCGGGCTGGTGATGGGCACTGGAGTCGAGTCATCCTCCCACATCTACGGCCTCTTCCAGCACTTCTGTACGCAGTACGAGCTGGTGCTCGCTGATGGATCTGTGGTCACGTGTAGTAAGGTAAGAAATAGTCAACGGTGCTTTTAAAGCTACGTAAGACGAACTGGATGAAAACTTTTCCAGGACTTTCATACGAACTTGTTATTGCTTTTGTATCTGTCATTACCTGCAGCAAGATGCAGCTCCAAAGCTCAAGCGCCTAGGCATTCTGGTGATGGGCACGTCCTGTCATCTGAATGGCTGGAAAATCCACTCTTTTTTAATAGAATCCTATTCTGGGGCCTTTTTCCAAACAACTGCTAAAGTTTTTTTCCGGAAAAACTTTATTACATTTGAGCATGAGCCATTTTGTCCAGGTATGTTGCCAGTATTTAAAGTAACCTAATAGTTAATGAATTATTTGCAGGATGAAAACCCTGACCTGTTCTACGCAGTGCCCTGGTCATACGGCACGCTTGGTTTCCTGACATCAGCTACCATCAAAATTGTTCCGGCTAAAAAGTAATTGCAATTCTTATTTGCTGTAGACTTAACTTCGCGATGTAGTTAAATAGAAATAGGACAATTCTAGTCATCATCAGTAATATTTTTAAATCCATACCAAAATCAGTTCAATTGTTTTCCGTAAAAAAATTACAGAATACTAGCTTCCACCAGCAGTTTCACCGGCGTTCGATGGAAACAAATTTGCATATTCAGATAAAATATGCCCTCCTCAACAAATAGGCTATCTAACACTAAAAGATTTTTTCAAATCGGACCAGTAGTATCTTAGATAAGAGCATTCAAGCAATCGTTAACATAGATATTATGCAAGATTTCTTCATTAAACCCACCATTCTCTTACACCAGATACATCCGTCTCGAATATCGTCCATATAACAAGCTGTCGGAGTTATCACAGCACTTTATCGAGGAATCTCTGAAGCCCAAACCACATGAATTTATTGAAGCTCTGCTGTACACCAAGGAGTCAGGAGTCCTCATGACGGGAGACATGGTTGATGAGATCGGCGATGATGGAAAGGTATTAGCATACTGTTTGATATCCTGTAATGATAACACTTTTTTATGACAGTGTACCAATCCGGGCCATGTAAGAGATAAGCTCGGGAAGTAACACTCAGCCCGGGAAGGCAGTCACTTCATGAGCAATGCACTGATACTCAAATGGTTTAGCTAGAAGCCCACACCCAGATTTTAAGGAAGGGGTATTTTTAATCAAAATACATTTTTGTGTACTTCAGTACAACCCCATCGGCAACTGGTACTCGGAGTGGTTCTTCAAGCAAGTGGAACGTCACCTGAAGAACAGCCGAACCGCCGTGGACTACATACCTCTCCGGGACTACTACCATAGACACACTAGGAGCTTATTCTGGGAATTGCAGGTACGTTGGTTCAATCATGCAAGGATAATCCAAATTAAGCGGAAAATTGCTGGTAGCGGATAAATAATAGGAGAAAGGGTTGCTAGACCAGACTAATGATAGACAGGGGTTATTTGAGAGTTAGAAGCCTGGCATATATTCGAGCATTGTAGTAAAAAAAGTTTTTTTTTGATGTCCCTGCCGTGTTCTATCTAGTCGATTTAAAAGGACTTAACAAATGTTCCTGGTATGGTTCTCGTCAAACTTAATAGATTGAGAGAGAAAACTTCCTAGCACAGATAGGCGCATGTGGGCCATACCACCCGTGCACATTCTACGACCCGCTGATGCCTAAATAGTTTCACTGGCCGCCATATAGTTTGGCATGAACTGTGTATTTATATTTATAGTCTTACTTGGATAAAACAAAAACATAAAGCAAATTTTCTTGTTCAGGACATTATCCCGTTCGGCAACCATCCAATATTCCGCTACTTGCTGGGCTGGCTGATGCCTCCAGAAGTCTCGCTGCTGAAGCTGACGCAGCCCGAAGCTGTCGCCAAGCTGTATGAGAAAGCCCATGTCATTCAGGACATGTTAGTTCCTGTCGAACACCTGGAGAAAGCCATCGATGTGTTCCATAAGGAGATTGAGGTAAGTGGGCCAAAATTTGATATTTTTTTCTTCAGTGAAAATCTTCGCTAGTTAAACCATGTGCCAAAATTTTCTTTTTGTGTATGAAATAACACCCTTGGTTACCTATTGCTGTCGTTCATGAGATGCCGACAGGCGGATTCGAAAAAAGATTAAGGGTCATGGCACATTGTACCGGCACGGTCACGGCACAGCAAATAACGTGTCTTTTGAACATTAAATTGTATGACGTATGATATATTTCATAACAACGAGTTGTTAGATAGGAAACCGCGCGCTGACAGCCCGCCGTTGGCTTTTTTGTATTGACGTTATGAAATATATCATACGTCTCATCATACGTCATCATTTTTTTCTAGAAAGCGGAATATAATATTTTACAGAGATTACGGACAAGTAATTAAAACTATTTTCCTTTGCCCAGGTGTACCCAATCTGGCTGTGTCCCTTCAAAGTGTTCAACCAGCCGGGACAGCTGAAGATCAAAACGCAAGCCGAATCACAGATGTTTGTAGACATCGGAGTGTACGGCGTGCCCAAAGCTAAGGGATATGAAACTGTAAGTTCCTTTTTACGTTTTTAGAAGTATATCGGGGTCCTTTAGGTACTCATATAGGTCGAAATATGGGCTCTGACTGCAAACTCCGGCAAAATAAAGTTTAGCAAACACAATGGTTGAGAGCAGCTACCTCGTATATAAATAATGGTTTTAAAGACCCAGACACTAAAAAGCAAAAATAACACAGAGCAAAATAATTCTAAACTTTTGATATGGCTCTAGAAGTCGGTGGCGTAATAAACACAGCAACCTGCAGACACCTTTCAGTATTTCTTGAAGTCGAATCATAAACTCAATTATGTCTTTGTAATACTCAAAAGTTCTATTTTTTCTTCCAGGTGCGATCAACCCGCTCCATCGAAGCCTTCGTTTCCCAACACGATGGCTTCCAGATGCTGTACGCAGACACACACACCACCCGCGAGGAGTTCCGCGCCATGTTCGACCACACCCTCTATGACAAAGTCAGGGATACCCTCCCCCACTGCAAGGAAGCCTTCCCCGAAATCTACGGCAAGGTAAACAGGAAAGTTAGGAAGTAAAGTACAGTACAGACACATCAACCTTCTACAATCTGTCAAATTTCTTCAATTTCAATCTTATCACAATAGTGGAAGGTTCGATTGGTACCTAAAATTTGACAGATTCAGGTAGTTGACCTGCTGTCGTCTGTATATGTATTTGTGTGTGTGTCTAGATAAGAAATGTGAATATAGACATTACAATTTATTGTTACTCTAGCTGAATACATTTTTTTATACAACTCAAGGTGGTTTTTCATTAATTTATTTTTTACTACCTGCCCGCCCTCGCCTCGCTTTCTGGAAAGCTCCCGATCGGCGTTGGTTTGTACAAAATATAAACTTACTATACACTAAAACCTTCCTCAAGAATTGTTCTATTGTTGAAAACCGAATGAAAATCCGTTCAGCACTTTTCGAGTAAATCGCGAACAGACAGACAGACGCGGCGGGGGACTTTGTTTTATAATAAGTACCTATAGAAACGTAGCAATCCACAATGCAATTTCGGCCCTACGCACATTGACGTACTAAAAAAGCCAAGACCCACACTCAACGTCTCAAAAACGTCCGCACAAAATGAGCGCAACATTCCAAATTGTGCGCTCATTTCAAATAGTCTCGCGTCGCTCGTGTCCGCAAGCAGTCGTTAAAAATGTCGAAGTGTTCTCCAAAAAATTGTAAAAATATCACGTCTAGAAGATTAAAAAAGGATGGGATATCGTATTATCGGTAAGTAAAATAGTTCATTGATTAGTTTTTGCCGTTTTTATGACTGATTATAGCGAGCA
>NWSH02000162.1:5441296-5452726 GCA_002382865.2 Heliothis virescens | reverse complement strand
GGAAAAGCTCCATCGGCGTTGTTTGTACAAAAATATAAATCTTACTATACACTAAAACCTTCCTCCAAGAATTGTTCTATTGGCTGAAAACCGAATGACAAATCCGTTCAGCACTTTTTCGAGTAAATCGCGAACAGACAGCACAGACGCGGCGGGGACTTTGTTTTTAATAAGTACCTATAGAAACGTAGCAATCCACAATGCAATTTCGGCCCTACGCACATTGACGTACTAAAAAAAGCAAGACCCACACTCAACGTCTCAAAAACGTCCGCACAAAATGAGCGCAACATTCCAAATTGTGCGCTCATTTCAAATAGTCTCGCGTCGCTCGTGTCCGCAAGCAGTCGTTAAAAATGTCGTAAGTTGTCTCCAAAAAATGTAAAAATATCACGTCTAGAAGATTAAAAAAAGGATGGGATATCGTATTATCGGTAAGTAAAATAGTTCATTGATTAGTTTTTGCCGTTTTTATGACTGATTATTAGCGAGCATTATGTGAATTTGATTTATTTTTCGAAAAAGTTTAATTCAACGCTCAAATTATAACACGGCTAACTTCAATGCGCTTCGTCTGTTAGAACGGACGCACTACAACCGACCTTCTTATTTCCGTCGCATTATAAAAGTGTACCCTGTTCTAATATTTAAGTGGTACGTCGTTTTTTTTTTTTTGTGTTTTTTTGTTAATTATATTCTATGTACTTTAGAACTTTTTGGTATGTAGGTTTTGACAATCTATCATTTACGTTCGTACATAAAAGTACGAGTGTCGATTTGATGATGGCGCGTATTTTTTTTTTTAATATATTGAAATATTATGATATTTACAAATTTCTTTATTTCAGTTTTCCTCGTGATTCAATACGATGTGGAGAATGGACATCAATCGTCAGTCAACAAAGGCGAGAAGATTTTTTTAAGCCGAAATTCAAGCGTCGCGTTTGTTAAAAAAATATTTAAATAAACAATTATAACAGTAACTATTTGTTTTTTTCTATATATATAGCCATAGGCTACCCAAAACCATATTTATGCAAAAATAAAAGTATTTTTATGTGTTTTTAACACAATTCTACAAACTTAAAATATTGACTAATAATGAAAAAATAAAGTCATGTCGGCTCCACTCAATGCCTTGTCCTAGCCGACCAAATTCGGTCGTAAAATTTTATTGCTTTAGGCACTGCGTTGTAATAACGACTTTAAATGATTGGCGTAAAGTTGAACTTGCAATAACACATGTTTGTAGAAAGAAATAATGTGTAGAAAGAGACAGAAACAGTGTTTGGGGACACTTTCGTGCGTTACTTTTGTTCGAGACTGTCTATCTTGGGTTTTCTTTTAATCAATGCCTACGCAGGAATTGAACCCGAGACCCCGTGCGCATTAGTCTCGCTTGGCGTCTACTAGACCAAAGATATGAACATGCTCAGAATAAACTTTAAAGTATGCTTCTCTAGCTAAATCAAAGTCTTGTTGTCAGCTATCAAAAACAGAAAAAAACAGAAAAAAACAAATATTTTGACCTACCTACGAACTCAGCCTACCACCAAAAAAATATTGCCCACGATCTGTCCCACTTAATCCATAGACAGAAACACTTACCAACAAAACGATACCTACTTAAATCTAGCTACATTAGAATGCGTTCAAGTGGTGAAAAGAAACCATATTCTAATCGGCTCAGCACCTTGTTTTAAAGATTAACTAGCACGCAAATAGGCCTTGCTAAACGTAGAACATCTAAGTATATAAAACTCACTGACTGACTGACATTGTGATCTATCAACGCACAGTCCAAACCACTGGACGGATCGGGTTGGATCGGGTGAAATTTGGCATGCCGTTAGATGTTATGACGTAGGCATCCGCTAAGAAAGGATTTTCTAAAATTCCTACGGGAACGTGAAAAAAACGGGATTTGAAGCCGCTGGCAGAAATTAGTACAAAAGGTACAATTATACATACATACCATAGACATGAACGTAATGTTCCCGCCAAATAGTCCGTCTGACATTTCCTCTGCCTACATTGACATTCAACGAATAGGCATCGTGATACGAATTACGATTATGTGTCTGCAAGAATGGCAAGATTTTCTTATGTTTCTGGTTTACTTGTTTATCAAAAAATAATGTTGTAGAAGTACCTATTAGGCTTCTAGTATTATATAGTAGTTAGTACTTACTGCTTTATTATGCAAACAAATACTAAGCATATAAGGAAATTTATTTATTAAGGAGGAAATCCAGCTCATATCTTTTGCTGTTACAGTAGGTACTTCAGGATTAAGTATTTAATAAATTCGTCAACTGTAGAAGATGCAGACTTCAGCCATGACTTCTAGGGCATTGTCCAAAGTAAGTTTTTCTTTTTTGTGTGTTTTGAAGTACGTATGCACGTAACTATTGATATTCTATTTGTTACGAAATCTTGCAAAACGAGTCTCTTTGATTCTGACGAGTTCTTCGAATATCATTGCACTAAGGATTTCCGGTGCGTTAAGGTCAACATACACGACATTTTGGACAGATTGACGCGTAAAATCCTTGAATTTGCAATGTTTTTGAGTCACAAGCTTTGTGGCTTTCATACAAAGTCTTACTGCAACAGCCTCTTGATGATTAAGTAGTTACTTCATAGATATTCGGGTAATTAGGTCACACGGTATGGTACGCGACATGGAACCCTGCTCCGCCGCGATTTGCAGTGAAACGGAGCTCGTATAGTTCTTGTTTCTATGAAATCCACTCGAACCTGTCTCACGCTGCGGGATTGTTCGAAAGAGTTACCGCGGCCCTGGCACAAAAAAGGGCTCCCGAAGGAACACGGTGGGTTTTAGTCAGTAAAAGTCTGACACTCCCTTACGCTGTCACCCACAGCGGGTGGGGTCATCTGATGATTTCCCATCGATAAAAAAAATTGTCTCACAAACGCCGCCCGACCGCACGGATGGGCGGTGCCTGATACACGAGACATCATGCAACCGCGCGGTTCATAATATGCACTGCCGCGCACTGCCTTGGCAGCAAACGCATTCCGGCGCGGTAACCGCGCGGATCACTTCAAAAAAGTAATAACTTGGCTATCTATCTAGCAAAAACAACATTACTTATAGATACGAATTTACAAAACCATTTATTTTAATCAATTAAATAAGTACAGATATGAATGAGATCTATGAAATATATGGCTGGGTAACTGTCGTTATCGGTCGCACTTGACCCATTGGCCGTGCCCAATTTCCACGCCAGGCGGTGCGTGTGCGCACGTTCCATATTTGTGTACATTTCACTAATAAGCGCGATCTTTTTCATAATTCGCTGTTATGCAATATTAAGGGTTTTAGTTAAGGGAAACGCTTTTCCTTTTTGTTTTTTTTTAATTAATTATAGGTATAAGTACCTAGTGTTATTTATTTAGATTTTGATTCAGATATATTTAAAGGACTTTGTTAATAAATTGGCAATTCTTCAGAATGTTGCACAATATGGAATAACATTAAAATATTAAGGACTGAAAGATTTGAACATGAAAAGGTCAATATTATATTTAATTTAGTAAGTAATGAATTCGCTCCTCAGCGTTCGATGCAAATGGACCAAATATTTAGTTTTATCTCAAATTGAAAATAGCCGAATTGGCTAATACCAAATATGTTTACGCTTGATAACATTAAGGTTAATGAACATAACATACATCTACTTTAAGTATACTTTAAGTACATGCTTACGTATTACGAAATTTGCTTCATAAGCAGGCTTCTTCTTATTCTTCTTATCGAGTGAGCTGCAGGTTTAATCACCTGACAAGCCCTAGTGTCAGAGTTTTCTCAAATCCGCCTGACGGCCTCTGACGTGGAATTATGACTACGACTGCTACTGAGTAACAATCGAGGACGCCGGCTTTACGTGCCCTCCCAGGCACGGGGGTGTAACACCGCCTACTTCCAAACTCCAGGCTGCTTTTGTGAAAGCTTCTAAAACCCACAAAGTGATTTCGGCCTAGCCCGGGAATCGAACCCGAGACCTGTGATCGGCAGTCGCGCTATGCGACCACTAGACCAACGAGGCAGCACCGATAAGCAGGCAGTCCTGAAGAAACTAAAGATTAATGACCAGTTTCACAGGTGCTAGATAGCTATGTGATAGATACTGCTATGAAAAATTTGTCAAAATTAAAAATATTTATATGCCGGTATCTGTCAGATAGTTATCTGAAACTTTATCTGGGACCTGTGAAACTGGCCGTAAGTATGAAATCACGAGTTTAAATAATAGTGAAATGACTTAGTACAATTAATGAATTACTTATTTATCTCTCTTCCTAATCACAATAACGTTGGGTAAGTTTATAAGACTTGGAGATAAAACCAACCTATGTATCACTGAATGTGTCACAGGTCATGGTCTTCCATCTAGCTTCTTCTATCCTAGTAATGACACATCTCTACTGAAAAACCCAAGATATTCCTCTAAGAAAGACTATTCATTATAAAGCGATTATTAGCTAATTAATATTTATGCTCGAGTTTATCTAATATTAAGTAGAAATTATTGAATTAATAATAATTTAATCAATCTACGTCAACTAAAGGGTAAAACCCTTTTACAAAGAATTGTTTGTCTGTCGTAGACCATGAGAGCTAGAGAGCTGAAATTTTCAAAGAGAAAACTATAGTAAAATTGTAATTTTAGGGGCTCCCATACAACAAACATGATTTTTTGTACAGTACCTTTTGTGAAAGACTCCTACTCGTACCTGGCCGGTTTTTAGGGTTCCGTACCCAAAGGGTAAAACGGGACCCTATTACTAAGACTTCGTTGTCTGTCTGTCTCCACGCTGTATCTCATTAACCGTGATAGCTAGAAAGCTGAAATTTTCACAAATGATGTATTTCCGTTGCCGCTATAACAACAAATACTAAAAATTAAAAAAAAATATTAAGGAGTGTCCCCATACAATAAACGTGCGAAACCGCAAATAATAACTTTGTTATTCATACATTTGTATGAAAACAAAGTAATTTTTTGCTGTCCGAAAAATGTTTGTATTTTGGCTATTTTTTTTTCATATATAATGGTACGGAACCCTTCATGCGCGAATCCAACGCGCTTGGCCGGTTTTCTTTTCAAGCAAGGAAAAATGTAATTCTTAAAACAAGCCAACCCTCCTTAAATGCGGTTACAGCCAAAAACAAATAGCTGCACTTAAAACAATAGCCTTACCTTAATTAGGTGTAAACTCGTTGTTAGTAATTAGTGCAGGTTGCACGTTCCCTTTCGCTCCCGTATCGTAACAATGTACATACAAAAGTCTGTACAGACGACAGCAGATCAGCTTACCCGAACCTGTCTAATTTTACCAATCGAACATTAACCTTCCACTATTGTGATAAGGTTGAAAATCTATTGAATTTTTTTTACAGATTGTGGTAACTTGATGTGCTGTCGTCTGTACCTACCGACTAAAGTACACACAATTTCGTATTAATTAGCAACTTACTAAGTACACACGTTGTTCACACTCTCTCTTCGATGAGGGTTCCGTTGCGCCATTTTTTAGCAGGGAAAATTACAAAAAATAAAAATAAATATTTCAAGTCCTGAAAGACATTAATATTTTCAGAACCTGAATAAATATCAACAAAGCAAAACAGGTACTTATTAAAAGTATCTACTTTTTCTTCCAAAGTCTCAAAAAAACAAATTAGACACAAATGAGTCCTAAAACCTAATTGGATTAGGACTAACCTTTTAAGAGATTGGAACCCTCATATAGTATTAATAGTATAAAAACCGGCCAAGTGCTAGCTGGACTCGCGCACGAAGGGTGAAAAAATTCATAGATAATGGTACGGAACCCTTCGTACAATAGGAATGGTCAAGTGTGAGTTACTTAAGTTGCACATTATTTCTAATAGATGGCGCTACTAGTATACAATTTTGCAATTAATTAATATAAATCAACAGCCTTAATAATATTTTTTTAAAATTTTTAGTATTTGTTGTTATAGCGACAACAGATATACATAATTTGTGAAAATTTCAGTATTCTAGCTATCACGGTTAATGAGATACAGCCTGGAGACACACAGACAGACAGACAGACGACGAAGTCTTAGTAATAGGGTTCCTTTTTACCCTTTGGGTACGGAACCCTAAAAAACACGTTGTTTTCGAAAAGTTTTTCCCGCTGAACTATGCCCCGTCTCGCGGGTGTCATGCGCAGAAATCTTATCACAGTTGCGACCCGCGCGCCCTATCATTGCCGTCCGCGACTGTATCAAAGACGCGCGGAATCTCAGCTCATCACAAAATATACTACTAAATAACTAAACACTAAACTATGGTTACTAAAAACACTAATTTTAACACAGTGAAAACATTCTCAGTTTAGTTTAAGTGTGTGTTTTATTGTAATTTTTCGAAAATGAAGACTTTATTCGTCTTCAATTTAGTGTTGTGTTTTTCGGCGAGTTTTGTTCGCGGTGAGTAATTTCTTTGTTGGAAAACAATTGTTTAAATAACGTTTAATTTTAGGTACGTATTTATAACTGTGACGTGAATCGCTTGCTCATAAAAACCATACTTTGGTACTAAAATATTAAGACCTAGAAAAATTTAAACAGAGATATAAAAAATAACGTCAAATTATTTCTTAAATAAACATTAGGTAGGATACTTATTTTCCGAATTAATCCTTTGAAACGTTTAACACAATTACCTAAAAAAATATAATTAATTATCTAGAACTAAGTATCCATATGCTTAAAGCTAACTTAATATCAATAAACAGGGCTAACTTGATTACTAAGTGGTTCGAGATTTAGAAGCTTCCCAGTCAATACGATTCGGCGCTAACTTTGATGGCTGCCGATAACTTATGCATAACTTCGGTCAAGAGTTACTGCTAACTTAAACCTAACTTTAACTTGAGAGGAGATCTACGACTGTTAACATCAATTTTAAATTGGTTAAGTCTGAATTCCGATGCTAAATATACTTAGTACTTACTTACTTATACTCTTATACATAACAAGAACATAAGGTGTTTGCTGTGACTGTAAGGATCCTTAATTGTTACTAGGTACTATTTTATATTTCGTCGTCTTAGAGTGAAAACCTCGGATATGCTTTTTTTTATTGCGGTTCTAGGAAGATAACTTCGTATAGAAGAACTCCCTCTTGAAAAGTTATGTTTCTAAATCTTACGAGGTTTTCATTCTAAGGCGTCGATTTGCAACTGACACTGTACAGACGACAGCAGGTCATCTTACCCGAATCTGTCAAATTTTACCAATAGAACATTCCACTATTGTGATAATAAGGTTGAAAATAGATTGCAGAAATTTGTCAGATTGTGGCAACTTGAAGTGCTGTCCTCTGTACCCCATGGAATGCACGAAGCGATATGAATACTATTGAATGAATCAGATAAAGGAAAAAAATAAAAAAAAATGTCGGAATAAACTACGTTAGTTGTGAAAGGAATCCTGACTAATCCCGACACACAAGTAATAGATTTCTACATTTGACAAAAAAAGCGGGGAAATGGAAGCCAATTGATGAGTTAATATATACTTACATTATAACGATAAAGTATTCATGCCACAAAATGATGTCAAGAACAAACATTGATAAAAAAAAATATTAAGAAAATAATTAAAAAACAAAGACCACCGCAATAAATTCTAAGAAACAGATAACTTACAGTTAAAGATAATTGTTTGCTGTTTAAGCTAATTGGCAGATTAGTGGAAATGTGACACGATCCCGAGTTACTATGGGTTCATTTGTCCGGGTTATCCACCTATGACGTCATCAGATAAAGTTTCGTAAGTTTATTGTACATACACGCTGATTACACCACTAGCGTTTTACTTTGATATTTCAGTGTTTTAATTAAGTATAAATCCGGTTTCAGTGGGAATGGTCCTGTATTTGCACAATAGTCATCAACAGCCTTTTTATCGTACCACTGCTGGGCACAGTCCTCCTCTCACACAGAAAAGGATTCCTTAATTTTTTACCTTTAATACAAAAATGTTAGCAGTACAAAATGTTTAACAGCTCACAGTTCATGATTCCTTTAAAAATCTTATTTTTACACTTAGTCAATTATACATATTTGAGTCAATATTCCGGATTTTGCAAAAAAAATCAGGCGAATTTTCCGCTTGGAGTACAAACTATTTTTTCGAATGAAAATTCTAAATTAACTATCGTTACTTTAAATGACCCTTTTAATACATAATGCCTGCGTAAACTTGATAATAATTTGTTAACAATATGTAATTAATTAGGTACCTAAGTACTGGTAAACCTAAACTCGCCTAAGTACACCTATAACTTAGTGACTAAGCATTAACCTAATTCTAAAGTGCCCTAATTATTAACTAACTGTATTTAATCGGCCAATAAATAATCTTTGGGTAATCCAATATATTTTAATTGTTGCCGTTCGATTAATTTCGCGTAAGTAGCTAAGTGCTCCAATTAATATAGCTAAACCAATTGTGTTGAGGCCTTAATTCCTTTAGTTTTTAGAGTCATTCGTTTATTGAAGTAGGTTTGAAGTAAAAACCGGCCAAGTGCGAGTTGGACTCGCGCACGAAGGGTTCCGTACCATTATCTATGAAAAATTAACGTATCTATTACCTAAAACTAGCCAAAATACAAACATTTTTCGGGCAGCAAAAAATAACTTTGTTTTCCTTACAAATATATGAATAACAAAGTTATAATTTGCGGTTTTACGCGTTTATTGTATGGGGACCCCCTTAATATATATATATATATATATTTTTTTGTATTTATTGTTGTAGTGGTAACGGAAATACATCATTTATGAAGATTTCAGCTTTCTAGCTATCACGGTTTATGAGATACAGCCTGGAGACAGACTGACAGACAGACAGACAACGAAGTCTTAGTAACAGGGTCCTGTTTTACCCTTTGGGTACGGAACCCTAAAAAGGATAATAAGTCATGAATGTTCATTATTGTTTATCAAAGATATCGTGAGATAAAAGATGTTTATTTAATAAAATATCCGATTGTAAGCTATCATATTATATTGATCACCAAGGTTCTTCCAGTATTCAATGAAGTCATTATTTCGTTAACTGTAATCTGGTTGCATCTAAGTGAACTTATGATTACTTAGATAGTATAGTTTTTGTGAGTTAAGAAGTAGTTTGGAAAGTTAAATTATACAATCGAGAATAAACCGTGCCTTATCTTGAACACAGTTGCAATAAATAAAATACTGCCTAGAATAACCATCCAATATTAAAGTATGCAATACCAAACTTTCTTTTGGGAACTTCTTTGAAACAATTGTTAGAGATCTCCTTAATGTTGTCCTGGAATTGGGTTGATGTTGCGATTCTTTGACGATGATTGATGGAGCAATATCCTGAGTGGTGACCTAGGAAAACTTTACTACCAACACAAGTTTTAGATTTGAGTACGAAATAACGAAAATTTTAGACAATGATACCTTCCTACTTAGTTCTTGTTTACTTGTTTCATTAAAGTTCTGATAAACTTGTAACCCTTGTAATTATTTAAGTTATTAAAGCTTGATAGATTAAAAAAGAAAATATATTTTACCGTTATCCTGCGAAATAAAGCTATACTAAGAAAAACAAAGTCCCGAAATAATTCCAGGACGCGATTTAATGTTTGTTTACCATTACGGATAATATCTAATTAATTACGCTAAATTAACCCAAAATTTAATCAAATAATCTTACAAAAAAACAAAAATATTAACATTTAACCTCAAAAACTCCAAGTAAAGCTAGAAAATGGCGGCAATTTAACCTTAACTAGCGGCATGACAGAATTGTTTAACTTTATAGTACAGACGACAGCACATCAAGTTACCACAATCTGTAAAATTTCTGCAATCGATGTTCAACGTTATCACAATAGCAGTAGGTACATATTCGATTGTTAAAATTTGACAGATTCGTGTACGTTGACCTGCTGTTGTCTGTACGTTTCTGAGGCAAGTTGGGAATTATTAAATATTTCATTAAACGCTGTGCCGCCGTCCACAACGAGATGGGATCAGTTAAACCAACGTGCTCTATATTAATAAGATTTTTATAACTATGTTTGCATAAAGTTTAGCGAGCTAAATTAACTTGCGGGCCTTTCAGAGAGGTTTAAGGAGCCACTTAATGCTTTTGTTTTTGTTTTAATAATTTAATACAAAAGAATACGATTTTTTAAGGCTTTTTCGGTAAACAATATGAACTTACTTCGATATACTGAATGATATTTTTACCATTTGATGTAGAGTTTTTCAGTAATTGGCCCTTTCCGTCTAGGTGACGTTTGTCAGCTTTTGTGGAGAACTCATTGAAGCGAGTTGATTAAAGAACTTTCTTAGTCAACAAGCACTTCTTTATTTTTAAGACTTCGGCAAGCTTCGACTTTTTTAGACTTCGGCTTTTTTAAGGATTTATCGGACGCACATCTTCAATAATCTTCATGAAGAATGTAACTTTTGAATCTAAATTGCAACTGATATCTATAATATTTTCATTTTACAAAATGGAAAGCTGCAAATCACATTAAAGTATATAGCAAAATAGCAACATACCTAAACCCCACTTGCCTACAGTAGGTACTCTGAAGTTATACAGCCATTAGACACCTCAAGAATGCGTAATGATTTTGGACCATTTTGTTGTTAATTGTACCTTAAATTAATACTACTTGCTAAATATAAATAGATAACTAACAAAAAATAAACAATATATTACAAATATGTACATTACGCGTCAAAGTATTCCTCCGCATCGCTGTCATCCGGTAACGTGCCCAGAAGACTGGCTGCATTGCCACGTTGTATGGCAATGCTTATTCTTTGACCAAAGAACAAGCCAGCCCTCTGGTCACGTGAAGCGTCGATCAGTCGCTTAGAAATCTCTTTGAACAAGAGTCGTGAACTAGGACCCCATGGTCCGAGTGTTTCGACCCCAAACGGCTCAAAAGTATAGTTCCCAATAAGGTTACTATATTTGCGCCGTTTGGAGGTCTCTGCAGAAGCAGCAGCCGCACCTGCACAGCTTACCGTACTGGGAAGATGTGATGGCGCCAGGGTGTCGACGCACGTTGCATCCCACACCAAGGGCCTACCCAACTTCCAAGGCAACAACGTCATACCGTCCGGTCGCTTCCCGTCGTCACGTACCAGTCCATTAGGCTCTAAAACGGCTGGTACACCGGCGGTGGAAAGTGCTCGACGGATAATGTCGTTTATGCTGGCGTGCCGTGAAATCCGGCCAGCACTTCTGCAGCACGACAGGCCATGGTGTCCTAGGCTGTCGACAGCTTCTCCGCAATGGCAGCGATGCGGAGCAACACAGGGAGCGCCTAACCGCAGGCATGTAGCGATGCGGAACGTGGT
>NWSH02000162.1:5421562-5437200 GCA_002382865.2 Heliothis virescens | reverse complement strand
TAATGTCAACCTTAAGGATGACTTCCCCTTTCCCGCTATTGGTGTATGTGGAGAGAGCGTGTACCGCAGCCTCACAGCCCCCTTTTGAACCAAATCCAAGTTGTAGGGGCTGGAATTTGCTGGCCAGAGTTTCCTTGTAAAAGGCACAGCAAATTTTGGCTGCGATACGGCGATACGTGCATCCCACGGCAATGGGACGGATGCCGCCATCTTTTTTGCGCAGTGCACATAAATTTGCGCCATATAAAACGTCAATGACGGCTCCGTTCACATTGCCGGAGAGCATAAGATTGATGAGGGCCGTCAACTCCTTCAAAAGAGACTCACCAGCTTCCCCGGCGCTTGAGCATGTTAGGTCTTTTAGGTGCTGTGGCGTCAAGCCGTCGAGGCCGCCGGCTGAGCCGCTTCTGAAGGAGCTCACAGCCGCACAGAGTTGGTTGGCTGTAATGGTTAAAAAATCCGAGTCAGGTAAAGGAGGGTCGGGAAAGGAGAGGTTATCAGCTGCAGCCGGGTGTTTACTCTCCAGAGCTGTAAAAGTCTCTGGAGAGTGCGGCGCAACCACATCGCTACTGAAAAGAATCCTAGCGGCACCCCTTATGTCACCCTCCCCTAATTTGGATTCTACATGATGTAGAAGCCCTTTGTGGGTTAACTGTCCTGGAAATTTTGGGTCGAAAGAGGGAAAAGGACTATTGCAATTATCTTTAATTTGCGCTGTAAGAGTTTTTTTAGTAGCCGAATTTTTTTGTACATGTAGAATCCTATAGGGAAAGGTAAGCAACCGCTCCCAAGCACGTTCAGAGTTCTCTCGGACGACGAGAGAGACACATTGTGCCAATGTTTTCGCCACGGAAGGCCTCGCGCCTCGAGGAACTCTTTTTAAAATCGGAATTGATGTTTTTAATTTTGAAAGTTGTTGCCAAAGGGGGATATGTGCACTAATCGCACTTGGTATCGATTGGGGGGCCGAAGATACACTGTGGGATTTATGCACCTTCCCACAGTGCACCCTCAGACCCCGTTCACCTTTAAAAAAACGTGCTTGTGAGCAGTGGGGGCATCTCACCAGGGTGTCCAGCGATGTGGTAGGTTGACTTCCCGCATCGCTACATCCATTATCACAAAACATGTAAAAATACTTACAGTTATTCTGTAGTAGGTACTTAAAAAATAATATAAAACACAATAAAAATTAAATTAGAATAGATCACTTAATATTTGTATTGACGGTTTCACTGACACTGTCTGTCATGGTCTGTCATCACATGATGTCGCGGGCCGGCGACGGAGGCGCCGCGCTGCGCCGTGCGGTGCGGCGCCGCGCCTCTGCGCTGCGCAGCGTTGCCGCGCACGTTGCCGCACACGCCGCCGCAGCAGCCCTGCACCGGCGCAGTTCCGGCTGGAGAGCTTTATTATTGAGCTGCACCACACTTTCCCTTATTGTAGCTGAGGAATGGCCCCGCCACCAGCCAGTGGAACCGGCAAATAAAAAGTTAGAGCAGCCAAATCTAGCCGATTAATACGTCAAGGATGTACATGGTTTTTATTTCCTTAATATTTGACCATCAAAAACTTGGCACCAGAATAACGTGTAAAACCAAAATTGCTAATAAATGATTTGATAAGCACAATTCTATGTAATGAAAATAAGTGATTACTAAAATATTTTCAATTAATTCATGAAGAAACGTTTCTATGGACGCGTTGCCATGACACATTCAACAAATTGAAGTTGACAAATTCATATTTATATTTATGACATTTATATTTAGCAAGTAGTATTAATTTATTAATTTGTCAACACCTTGTCACTTTAAATCTCATTATAACTCCATTGTAATTGTACCTAGCCCTCTTCGGAGAAGCAATTGCTTCTCGATAAGATCTTCTAAACGAACTATTTCAGAAATGCAGAGTATTTTATTGTATAGTATAGAATGTATAAACTAGGAAGAATTCTTTAGAAATTATTTCAATAAACATAAGCTTATCAAAGTGGTCACGTAATTATGAAAGAGAAATGTGTCACGCTACTCTCACTCTGTGTACTGTGATCATCACGTGAGGACACTTGCCATTAAGTACCTATACTTGATTAGGTGGAGTTGACTCACTCTGCCCTGTCGAGTAAGACATACTGTCGAGCCTCAGCTGCGTTTGTATGTTCATTTATCCTACTAAGTAATATTATAAATGTGAAAGTTTGTACCTATGTTTGTTTGTTACTCCTTTACGCAAAATCTACTGGATGGATTTTGATGAAACTTGGCAGTAATATAGCTTATATATCAGAATAATATATAAGCTGCTTTTTATCCGGGTACGGGAAGTACTTCTCTCGGAAAGACTCGACTCGGGTGTAACCGCTGTAGGTAGCAAGTTAAGATAAGTATTACATGTCAGTAGATGTAAGAATTACTTAGAAGCAAACAATCAAAATTATTGTATTTACAATTTCACTCATTGCCGCGAAAATTCCTCGATAGATGGGTTATCTAACACTGAAAGATTTTTTCAAAACTCTCCTCCTGAAATTACCGCGTTGTAACAAATAAACTCTTCAGCTTTACAATGTTAGTTAATACAGATATCAATCTTTTAATTAATTAATTCGTAATCTAAGTATTACCAACAAGATAAGATAATCAGCTACTTCATTAATTCAGGGCAGGTGTAATAAAATCATCGTTAGTTTGTACACGGCACGTTTTATGATCTGTCAGTCAGTACATACATAGTCGGCCCTGCATCTCTGATTATTAGGTCATTGGGATTATCAAGCGTTAATTATAAACATTCAAGCATGTTGATAGTGGCTTGATTTCATTAATGTCGTTTTTCTTAGTCATAGCTATTAATAATCAAATGTGAATTAATTACTTAGTTAATAGATTCGTAAAAGCGTATAAGTAATCTTTTAACCAGAGAGAAGCCTCCAGCTACACCTCGGCAAGATTTGTGATTTCCTTACTTTAATTTGTTTTAATTATGGTGAAGGACAGCTTTATTAGAATTGAATTCTTAGAAGTTTTTACTACCACAATGTCAAAATTAAAGTAGTTTCTTGAATTCCATGATTTTCTTAAAATAAGAGTATACAAACTATTAGGAGTATCTCCATTTTTTTATAAACTGGAACTTGTGTGTCCCGAGGGACTACTTACCGCACCTAGATAAATGTAGCCTATGTCCTTTTTCAGGTTCGAGACTATCTGTGTACCAAATTATATTCAAATAGGTTCAATAGTTTCGGCGTCAAAGCGCAAAAGAGTTTAAAAATTTGCTTTTGCATTTATAACCTCATTCATCTCTTTTCCCAAAATGTGTAATTCCGTCAAGATCGTGTGTAGCGGTGCCTTATTAAGGAATGCAATCTGTTTGTGTGCCAGTTGATCCCATCTCACGACAATTTATATGACAACTACCAACGTCTTGTGGTCTTGACTTTATCCTAATCAGACAATTAGTAGACACGCTTGGATTCATTCTAGACAAGTAATATGAGAGACTAGCTTCTGCCAGCGGTTTCATCCGCGTGGGGACTATTATATGCACCCGAGTAAGAAGTAGCCTAAAGTCGTCGTCGTTAAATAGGCTACTTAACAAGGAATTGTCTTAAATCGGTCCAGTTTAGCGCGTTCAAGCAAATAAAAAAGCTTTATAAAGTAGGTACAGACAACAGCACATCAAGTTACTTACTACAATCTGTCAAATTTCTGCGATAGATTTTCAACCTTATCACAATGGTGGTTGGTTAATTTTCGATTGGTATAAATTGACAGGTTCGTATACGTTGACCCGCTGTCGTCTGTACCTTGTACAGATAAAAAATATAATTTCGTTATATTTGTGTAAGTAATGTTTTGACGAAGTATACTAGTTCACTAACATTTCATATGAAATGTTAGTTGTTTTAAGTAATTAATTCAAGTTTTCCTACGAAAGTCGTAGCATTTGCACTGTCTTAGTATATTACAATCAATGTAACTTTTCATGGCTCTTTTGAGAAAACGTATAATAGAACGGAGCAATCGTAAAACATTACAAATTGTAGAATATAGATGAAACGAATCCTACGCAGGTTATGATGCACATTGTCGATAACCGCCCGCGCCTTGCTCAGCCTGATTCCTCTGAATTGGATAATACAGCTTACTGCAGGCCAAAGACTGCGATCTGCACTTAAATAGCGATTCATATTTAACTAGTTAACTGTGTCGTCGACTTGACCATGTCTTGGTTTAATTTAAAACTGGAATTCCTGTCCTATTCTAGTCAACTTCAGAGAAACAATAGGAGCAGGCACACAGACTGCAGATTTATTTGAAAACTAGCTTTTCTCCGTGGTTTCATGCTCGTCCCATGGGAACTAATTCCCGTATCTAAGTAAAATATAGGTAGCCTTATAAATAACGTACTCTTCTGAACGTGAAACAATTTTGAGGCTGAATTTTTAGGCGTGGCTATATATCACCACACTGTTCTCAAGCCTCTTCCAGCGTTCCAAAGTCCCATCTTGGTTTAATGTTCCACTTGATATCCTGCTTATACCAATTTTCTCATCTTCCACAGCCTTATCATCATCAGAAGAGCTGGAAGTGACAGACACATGCTGCGCGCACGGCGAGAGCGCGGCCATGACGGCGTCGTCGTGCGCAGGCATCGGTCCCCCCGAGGATATAGAGCCGGAGCAGATGACCGTGTGTCTGGCTGCTGTGGCCAGCTGCTGTGAACAGCAGTTCTTGTAAGAAATTAGTATCCTTGGAGCTTAGATATTTGCTGTTTACTTCGGCAAAAGTAGAAAAGCTAGGTTTATATTTTTTGTGCTGGAATTGGAGGAGCAATTTTCAACATCAATAAGTTATGTTAGATCCATTTTTTTTCTCCGGCTTTTCAGTAAGTGAAGAGTGAAATCTTCGGACATAATTGATTTATTCGTCAATCATTGAAATAAAATTTAAAGAAAAAAAAAAGAAATAGCTTGAGCCCCTCCGGTGCCAAGTATAATTTCTTATCTTAATTCCGGTGACAATTATGTATAAGTTCTCTCTTCTACTTTCAGATTCAAGGAATCATGTTCAGCTGGAATGAAATTAGCAGCGTCAAAGAAATGTGGTACTGCAGATTCGGAGATCGGAACGGTATTGAAAAAAAAACTTCTTTTACTTTTGTTTGATTTTATTATTACTTGTATGAAGAACTAACTTCTGCCAGCTCACACGCTTCCTGTGAACTACTTCGCACCTCTGGTTATGATATATAGCCTTTTTAGATAAATGGGCTATTTATTACTGAACAAGTTTTTCAAATCGGAAGTATTGGTTCCTGAACTTAGGGAGTTCAAGCAAACAAATTCTTCTATTGTTGTAGATGGAAAGGTTCAAAAATTAAGTTTATTTCCAGACGTGTTGTGAAGAGTGTTCGTTTGGAAGATGGACGGGAGAGTCTCAAGGCAAGGGCGCTTGTGGAGCTGCTCCGTCTCCCGAAGGTGTCAGCCCTTCTACTGCGCTGAGGAAAGGGGCCTTCCATGGCTGCTGTGTAGTAAGTGACATGTTTTTACTGTTTTTCAATCAGTTATAGAACGATCAGGATAATTCCTAAAAAAAATTTTGGTGTCGAAGATTGTCTATCACCAATTCAAAATAATTGAGACCAATCTAGAATAAAAAAAGAAAGCAATAATGGAATCTAATTATACGCACTTTGCAATATATAAGTATATTTGAAAACAAATAACTCCTAAATATAAAAAAAAAACAACAAATAAAAACAAAAACATGTACTTACTGAAAGTCTTAACAAACTAGTAACAGCGACTCAAGTACGTCATAAACCACATAATTGAGGTCTAATTAGTTCTCATTGAACGTTTTAGGAAGCAGCAGAAACTCCAGAAACGACTACAGAAAAGAAACCAGAGACTACAACAGAGAAGAAGGTAGAGACTACGACTGAGAAAAAAGTGGAGAAGAAGAAATGTGACAAAGATTCTTGTGAACATGAGTGTAATGATGACGATGGAGTCATACGGTGCTCCTGCCGTGAAGGCTATAGGCTTCAGGGTGATAAAAGGTCTTGTAAAGGTATGGGTTCCTAGCATTGTTATAGCACATTGTGATTAAAGTTTTAAAAGTTTGACCTATTTATAAATATGTATGCCACATTCTACGACTTATTGCGACTATTTAGCACATTATCATTACATCTTTTACATAATTAAAATAATTAACAAACCTTTACTTACCTATAGTATCATTCTTATAATTTTTCATCTTCTGCTTCTAACAATATGTATGTATTTATGTATGTATTCATTACACACGTAGATATAAATGAGTGTGCAGAAGCTACGGATGATTTGTGTACAGCGGAGGACACGGTGTGTCACAACACTCCCGGCGGGTTCAAGTGTGTCCCCATCAAGAAGAGGGATGTGGGACTCAGCTGTCCCCCTGGCTTCAAGAGGAACATCATCAACCAGGTGTGCGATGGTGAGTAAATAGCAATTCATCATGTATCTGACTTACTTCACTTTACTCTAGTTATAATGAATGTTAACCACCAGAGCCAATAACAAAATCAACTCGAATTATCATCTTTAGTCCGAGTTGATCAGCCGTGTAGGTTTTTCTATGGCACTTTACTGACGACCAAAAGAACAAATACAATGTAAATGAAACCATCTAAATAAAACATACTTCTATCTAAAGCCGGCTCTACACTCGCGGCGCGAACGGCCGCGAAACCTCGCGACAACTGCGAATCACGAGTGTGGATGTTGTTCACGCGTTCGCGTTCGCACTTCGCGCCGTTCCCCGATCTGTGTCGGTTTTTTGGTCCGCGACAAAGGGTTTGCGGCGCGCGAACGTGAACGCATCTACACTCGCATTTTTCCGCAGTAGCGGACAGGACATCGAAAGGTGGTAGTGGTGGAGTCACGAACAAGACTGTGAAGATTTGCGAGTGTGGAGGGACACAGTTCACGCGTGGATCGCGGCATTCATTCACGGCGTGAAATAACGGCGCGACTTCACGCGCGAGTGTAGAGCCGGCTTAAAAATAATCAGTCAAAAAATGACACCGTTTTATTAGAAACGTGTTTAATTCGACAGATATCAACGAATGCCAGCTGCCCCGGCCACCTTGTCCAAAATACCTGTGCGAGAACACGATAGGCGGGTACAAGTGCGCCGGGAAGTCAGGCAAGCCATTCACAGAGGCTGTGCCCGGAGCTGCCACTGAACCTACCGTCAGCTCCACTTCTCCCAAAAATGATATCTGCCCGCCTGGCTTCAGAGCTGGACCTGACGATGAGTGCGTTGGTCAGTATAATGGATTATCTACTTTTGCTTGCTTAGTACTCGGTTATTACTTTTGACAGTCAAAAAACTTGTTTTTTTACCGGTTTCCTGGAGATATCCCAATTTTTTATTAAATATCTTTTATCTTGAAATTGACTTAAGAAAGATCTTATTATAAACTTATTTTTATCACCTTGTTTGTTGTTATCCACAATGTATGGGTCTTGTTATTATTAATTTGGTCCTCTTGTTCAATAGAACTGTTAATTAATTATTATTTATTTACTCAGATATCGATGAATGTGGTGAGAGTCTAGACGACTGCCAGCATCTATCACAACATTGCATTAACACACACGGAGCCTTCTTCTGTCAGGACCACGTATCCAAGCGCTGCGCTCCCGGTTTCAAGGTCAACAGCGCCACTGGGATATGCGAAGGTACCTTCAGTTTACTTACAGTCCATATCTAGAGTATTGACGTGACTAAAATAACTGTGCTGCAGTTTTTACGAACAGATTTGACGAATCCAGTATTCTTCATAATGCTTCATAAAATTAAATGGACGTCTTTAGTCCAACAAGTTCAAAGGTAAAGAATCCTAAATGACCTGTTACAGATATTGATGAATGTGAAGAAAGTTCAGAAGTATGCCAGCGGACTGAGGTGTGCATCAATTTACCCGGAGCTTACAACTGCAAGTCCAAAATTAGCACTTTACCCAAGTGAGTACCAGTTTCAAAGTTCAGCTCATAGACACAAACAGCATTTATCTGTTTTTCTAAATTGGCTTGATTCTTGTCGGTCTTTTCTAGGTTGGCGACTAAGACATGTCAAGAAGGAACAAGGGTTCGTCCAGGTGGATCCATATGTGAAGGTGAGACTACGATCAATATCGTACCTAATGGATATTATTATTGGACTTGGACATGATGTGTCTCCTTAACTTTCAGATATTGACGAGTGCAGAGAAGGTACACATCTTTGTGACCAGTTCCAAAACTGTATCAACACATTCGGGGGGCACGAATGTCGCTGCAAGAATGGGTTCGAGCTGGATTCCACTTCTGGCTCTTGTGTTGGTCAGTACTATAGCGTACTATTAAATAATCTTAATGAAGATCGAAAGAGATTTGGAAATGTGATTCATTTCATAAACTGGCTTGAGAGCTGGAGTAGGAGATTGATGATTAAAAAAAAATAGCTTAGAGCAATTTTTTACACATGAAAGCATAAAAAAAAAATTGTTATATTTTTTTACTTGTCAAAGGACCTATATATCTATGCTGTAGTGCATTATTTTCATCGTTGTAGTCTGAGGTTATAGTGTCTAATTTACTTTGTTGACGCAACCTAATCAAAAATCTCCTTCCAGACATCGACGAATGCACCCTCAAGATGGACAACTGCGGCAACGGACAGCACTGCCTGAACCTGCTGGGCACCTTCACGTGCACCAGGAAGCCCGTCACCAGCAGCACCACTTCTACCACAAACCCACCGATGTATGAGTACGAGTATTATGACTCCGAGTAAGTATCGTGATACATACGTTGCCTCAGGATTAAAAAAAAATAGAAACTTATTTTTTGTACTTAAATGTTAAGCTATCGCGGCCTTGGTACATTAAAGGCACCAGACAAAATGACAGAAGGAGCACAGGTGGATTTTAGTCAGTAAAAGTCTAGCTCTCCCCACCGCGGCACCCACGGCAAGGGGTCAAAAGCACACATTTCATCGTATAAACAGATNCGACAAAGGGTTTGCGGCGCGCGAACGTGAACGCATCTACACTCGCATTTTTCCGCAGTAGCGGACAGGACATCGAAAGGTGGTAGTGGTGGAGTCACGAACAAGACTGTGAAGATTTGCGAGTGTGGAGGGACACAGTTCACGCGTGGATCGCGGCATTCATTCACGGCGTGAAATAACGGCGCGACTTCACGCGCGAGTGTAGAGCCGGCTTAAAAATAATCAGTCAAAAAATGACACCGTTTTATTAGAAACGTGTTTAATTCGACAGATATCAACGAATGCCAGCTGCCCCGGCCACCTTGTCCAAAATACCTGTGCGAGAACACGATAGGCGGGTACAAGTGCGCCGGGAAGTCAGGCAAGCCATTCACAGAGGCTGTGCCCGGAGCTGCCACTGAACCTACCGTCAGCTCCACTTCTCCCAAAAATGATATCTGCCCGCCTGGCTTCAGAGCTGGACCTGACGATGAGTGCGTTGGTCAGTATAATGGATTATCTACTTTTGCTTGCTTAGTACTCGGTTATTACTTTTGACAGTCAAAAAACTTGTTTTTTTACCGGTTTCCTGGAGATATCCCAATTTTTTATTAAATATCTTTTATCTTGAAATTGACTTAAGAAAGATCTTATTATAAACTTATTTTTATCACCTTGTTTGTTGTTATCCACAATGTATGGGTCTTGTTATTATTAATTTGGTCCTCTTGTTCAATAGAACTGTTAATTAATTATTATTTATTTACTCAGATATCGATGAATGTGGTGAGAGTCTAGACGACTGCCAGCATCTATCACAACATTGCATTAACACACACGGAGCCTTCTTCTGTCAGGACCACGTATCCAAGCGCTGCGCTCCCGGTTTCAAGGTCAACAGCGCCACTGGGATATGCGAAGGTACCTTCAGTTTACTTACAGTCCATATCTAGAGTATTGACGTGACTAAAATAACTGTGCTGCAGTTTTTACGAACAGATTTGACGAATCCAGTATTCTTCATAATGCTTCATAAAATTAAATGGACGTCTTTAGTCCAACAAGTTCAAAGGTAAAGAATCCTAAATGACCTGTTACAGATATTGATGAATGTGAAGAAAGTTCAGAAGTATGCCAGCGGACTGAGGTGTGCATCAATTTACCCGGAGCTTACAACTGCAAGTCCAAAATTAGCACTTTACCCAAGTGAGTACCAGTTTCAAAGTTCAGCTCATAGACACAAACAGCATTTATCTGTTTTTCTAAATTGGCTTGATTCTTGTCGGTCTTTTCTAGGTTGGCGACTAAGACATGTCAAGAAGGAACAAGGGTTCGTCCAGGTGGATCCATATGTGAAGGTGAGACTACGATCAATATCGTACCTAATGGATATTATTATTGGACTTGGACATGATGTGTCTCCTTAACTTTCAGATATTGACGAGTGCAGAGAAGGTACACATCTTTGTGACCAGTTCCAAAACTGTATCAACACATTCGGGGGGCACGAATGTCGCTGCAAGAATGGGTTCGAGCTGGATTCCACTTCTGGCTCTTGTGTTGGTCAGTACTATAGCGTACTATTAAATAATCTTAATGAAGATCGAAAGAGATTTGGAAATGTGATTCATTTCATAAACTGGCTTGAGAGCTGGAGTAGGAGATTGATGATTAAAAAAAAATAGCTTAGAGCAATTTTTTACACATGAAAGCATAAAAAAAAAATTGTTATATTTTTTTACTTGTCAAAGGACCTATATATCTATGCTGTAGTGCATTATTTTCATCGTTGTAGTCTGAGGTTATAGTGTCTAATTTACTTTGTTGACGCAACCTAATCAAAAATCTCCTTCCAGACATCGACGAATGCACCCTCAAGATGGACAACTGCGGCAACGGACAGCACTGCCTGAACCTGCTGGGCACCTTCACGTGCACCAGGAAGCCCGTCACCAGCAGCACCACTTCTACCACAAACCCACCGATGTATGAGTACGAGTATTATGACTCCGAGTAAGTATCGTGATACATACGTTGCCTCAGGATTAAAAAAAAATAGAAACTTATTTTTTGTACTTAAATGTTAAGCTATCGCGGCCTTGGTACATTAAAGGCACCAGACAAAATGACAGAAGGAGCACAGGTGGATTTTAGTCAGTAAAAGTCTAGCTCTCCCCACCGCGGCACCCACGGCAAGGGGTCAAAAGCACACATTTCATCGTATAAACAGATCTCATAAACTAGTAAAAGTCAAGCATGTAGCTGGTTAGAGAGAAGGAGATAGGTACATTTAAAACTCTTATGTTGTTTTACAGTGAGGACAATTCAACTACTGACAGCGGATACCCACAAACAGTTCCAACAGTCCCAACGACTTCCAGCACCACAACGACCACTACAACCACTCCCAAACCCACCACCACTTCCACAACAACTACCACCACTACTACGACCCCGAAACCCACTACCACTTCTACCACTACGACTGCTAGACCCAGGTACCCACCCTACTATTACCCCAGAAGAACCACAACGAGCACCACACCAAAACCCACAACACCAAGAAGACCTGATTACCCATACCCTAGGAGACCAGATTATCGCAGACCAGAATACTACCCTGGCCCTACTTACCCAAGTAGACCAGGCTCAGATCCTCGTTACAGACCTGACTCCAGGCCAGAGCCACCGCCGACTCCAACACTGCCACCGAAACCTGAACCTCCAGTTCAACCCAATCCTGAAGTGCCAGACAGGAGAACGAATGAAATAGGTGGAGAAAAACCTGATGAACCAGGTTTCGATATTAATGATCTGCATTGTTTGGATGGCTATGAAAAAGATGCTGAAGGCAACTGTGTCGGTAAGAATAAATACTCCTTGGTAGTGGTACCATCTCTTGATTAGCTCCTATCCAAACTCAAGTTCTCATGCTTAGCTACTTGGAGAATGACAAAATGATAATAATAGAGAAAGTGATAAAACACAGCATACATTAAAAAAAAACAAAACCTTAAAGCTTTGCAGAACATTCAGTAGGTCTCGAAAGAGATGGTGTGACGCCTATCGTCAAGTCTGGTGGGTTAGTCCTAGGATAGAGAGGTGTGGAAGCAAGATGATAGGGAAGCCTTTGTCCAGCAATAGGACATTATAGGCTAGTAATAATAAAATATGAAATATTTTCAATTATACTTGATCCTATGTAACATCTTCCAGATTCGGACGAGTGCTCGCTCGGACAGCACGCGTGCAAGAACACGGAGGTGTGCGTGAACAAGCCGGGCGGTTACATCTGCGAGTGCATGGCCGGCTTCCGCAGGGAGCCGTCAGGGTACTGCGTGGTGATCACCACCAGTAGCACTACTACTACCACTACTACCACCACTGAGAGGACTGCGCGTGAGTTTATTTTTAAGTATGATTAATTCTACGAATTCTTTTATCTTGGACTGTGGGTGGGTACGACTATACGCAGTATAACCACAGTATAACTCAGACTCTACGCTACTTAGGGCCAGTTTCACAGGTTCCAGATAAAGTCCTAACTAAAGAAGAAAATTAAGGCAAAATCAAAAAATATTTCTATAACATTATCTTTGAGGGAACTTTATTGGCAACCCGTGAAACTGGCCCTTAAGCTCGTAGTTATAGGGATGCGTTAATTTGTGACCGAACTCGTCACGCTTATTACAGTTTATTTTTAATCTAAATATTAATTACTACCATTTTTACCTTACCTTACATTACAGTGAGCTCTCCGGAGTGGGGCTACACCCCCGCCAGGCCTGGCCGACGGTATCCGCCGGCACCCTGCGAGCTGGGGTACACCTACGACACGAGTGCTGGGAAATGTGTTGGTAAGATACAAGCGTTTAATGACCAGACGATGGACTGGTTCTCGGAGTTAATGTCTTTTACCCCCTATCGTAACTCTGTAACTCTGCTTCCTTAGGCAGAATTACAGTTGATGAATGTCAGAAATCATTCAATAACAATTTGAACTTGAGGGGTTGGGCTCCCAAGCTATGCAGAACAACTCTGTAGAACTTTGATTTTTTGGTTATTTGGTCGGCCTTGACCTATTCGTTCAAATGACAGATACTTAGCCTGAAGCTTTTGGATTTTTTTTTTGTATTAATTTCCAGACATTGACGAGTGCGCGACTAACAAAGCGACCTGTTCGCCTCGTGAGGACTGTATCAATGTAGACGGAGGATACCGCTGCGAGTGCGGCAAGAGATGTCGCGGGGAGGTCGACAGGCCGACTTACTGTGAGTTTAGTGCGAACAACTTACATTGAATAATGTTTAGAAACAGTGACAACGAAAGACTAAACGGTAAAGAAAAATACCAAGACTAAAGAAATCGTGAATCGTCTTGTGATAGTTCTAACTGCCTAATCAAACCAATATACAAATTAAATGTACGTCACACCATGCAGAAATCAGTTGTGTTACCTTCTAAAAGACCATGCGGGAGACATCAGAAATTTTAAACATCATTCAATCTACACTTTATGATCATAAGACCTTTGTACTAGTTCAAATCATCAATGAATTAGATTTAAAAACATACTAACCCTTACTATGTTTCCAATTTCCACAGCTCCCGTGCCATCGTCGTCAACAATCCGTCCGTCCCCCGCGTCCCCCCCCAGCGAGGGCCGCAACGTGATCACGGTGGGCGCGCAGTACGGGCAGCGCGGGCCCTACTCCCCGCGCCCCACCCACTCCCGTCTGCCCTCCTCCGGCGCGCTGCTCGCCTCCTGCCCCTGGGGGTACAAGCTCACGCCCGACAACAGGTGCTACGGTACGTGGGGGACAGCGGAAATTACTACATTTTTTGATCGTGTTTCAACAGCAGAATCCACAGAAATTGGGGATTCAGTCATTAGTCACATCGTAAAGATTTCGGGCTGCCGATTGCAACTGATGATAGCACATGTAGTGATTGCATGAAATCGGCCGATAACTGAGGGCAACTGCACAGGCTACTGCCGCTTCTATCTAAAACGATTTCATGTTAACACATACAAACCAATAACGCAGCTGCTGCATATGCAATCGGCAGATACAGTCGACAGATCACTTTCTCTTACTTTTAGGAGGATGTACTTTTAGTATTAAGGAATTATCAAGGTCTTTAAAACTATGAAACAAGTTCTGATTTTCTTAGAGTAGATTGGTATTTTCTAACACTAAATAATCACTACAATCATCTTCCTTACTCACATAGATATTGACGAGTGTGCCCGCAACGTTTCGGAGTGCGGTCCTCAGCAGCGGTGCGAGAACTTCTACGGAGGGTACTCGTGTCAGTGCCCGGCCGGACACAGGCTCGTCGGGCAGAACCAGTGCGAGGACATTAACGAGTGCATGCATGGCAACGTGAGTATCATCGAGTTCAACCGATCAGATTGCTGTAAATCGATGATTCGTAAGAGCATCATGTGTTTTCCGATCGAAACTGTTGGCAGATAAACCTGCTGCATTAAATACCCCTCTGTCGTTTTTTTATCTGGAATTCAAGTTAACGAATAAGTATATCAATCAGCTCCAAGCTCCAACGTATATTGATAAGAGGTTCTTGGCTTTTCAGGTTCTTAAGCTTGAGTAATTTGCCGTATATAAAAAACGACGATGAAATTATCCTTATCGACGTCTTAAAGTGAAAACCTTAACCAACTTAACTTTTCATGAGGAAGAAATATAATGCGCTTTGCGACACTTTCTTTCTAGAAAAGCAATAAAAAGGTTTTCATTCCTGAGGTTTTCAATCTAAGACCATGTTATATGTTTTCCGCAGCCATGTCCCTGGAACGCCGAGTGCGTGAACACGTACGGTTCTTACCGGTGCGCGTGCCGGGAAGGGTTCCGTAACGCCCCCTCCAACGACAAGGTGTGTGTGGATTACGACGAGTGCTCAGAGACCCCAGGCCTCTGCAGCCACGGATGCTCCAACACCTGGGGGGGCTACCGGTGTCATTGTAAGAAGGGCTACCGTCTTCAGAATTTCAGGTAAGTTAAACCTAAAAGGTGATGGATTTGCAAAAATAACTGTATCCTGACTTGCTTTACTTGTATGTACACCTACGTTTGAAGCAAATGACATAAGAGGTTAAGAACTGATCATATAGCTATATAAGCTTTGAAGAACGCAATTTCTGGAAAGAGTTTCTGAAACTCGTCAATTTGGGTCTTACAAAAAAAAAGATAAACACGCGTTCCTTCAACACGTGTTTTAGAAAAAAAATTATGGATAGTTTTCTAAAGCTTGTGTCAATTATCAGTTCTTTATGTTTAACATGTTGGCGAAACATTTGTTTTAGTAATAAACTATTTATTTTTTCGTCTCAGAGAATGCGTGGACGTGAACGAATGCGAGGAGTACTCGTCAGCGCGCGTGCGCGGCAAGCTGTGCGGCGGCGACTGCATCAACGAGCCCGGCACCTACCGCTGCGCCTGCCCCGCCGGATACCGCCTCTCCGAGGATAACAGGAGCTGCGTCGGTAATTACCTACTCAGTGGCGTAGCGTGGCTGTACGCCGCCCGGGGGCGGAAGACAATTTTGCCGCCCATGACTTTTTACAGGTTCCAAAAAAAAATT
>NWSH02000162.1:5383901-5410883 GCA_002382865.2 Heliothis virescens | reverse complement strand
CAGACAACTATTTTAAAGTCTTTTACAAGAAGACAGACCGATCCAAGGGGCCAATCACCCCCTAAGCTCAATTTTAATGCCTCTGTAGGTAGGAGCGCGAGGGCCTTATCCACGCGCTTGAGACTGAGTGAGACATGTATTAGGATTTATTGACTTCTCTCTCTCTCACTCCGTTACAATTTACTCGTATCAATTCATTATAATTGATAAAAAATAAAAAAATCAGCTACAAAATAAAAATCGCTAAGTCATCAACGTAGAATACGTAGATGAAGTTTTTTAATTCAAACTATATCGAATAAAATCCGATAAGAGTAAAAAGAAAACAGGAATTGGTCCGTTTTATAACGTTTGCCTACCGACTATATTAAAAGAGACTATGGAAACCTTTGCAGCTCATGCACAACTATGCATATGTATTTGATGACAGATTTTCAGTATTTAAAACCAATTATGTAGATGTTTAGAGTTGAACTTACCTACTTACATTACTTACCCTTATAATGCATTTGTGTATTTAGATGATGAGCTAATTTTTTTGTAGAATGAATTTCAATGATTACTCGGATTGGACAACTAATTGAGACAAGCCCCATCGTTTTTATGATTCTTCACGTAAATACGTTTCTAATGATGTATCACACATTACTGTTGGAGGTGGTATCAAATCCCATACAACATAATTTTTGGCAGTACAATAGTTCAAAATCTCCATTGCGGATGCATCTTGACAAAGTTAGATAATAATGAACGAGGTTAATATAAATTAAGTAAAACTGTGGTGTTTTACCGAACTCGCCATTAAGAGTTTGCTGCTTATATAGGAATAAAATAGTTGTCTGGTAGACATATATAAAAATGGAGCATCAGAATTTACGTGACTTTAAGTAATTATTTTGGGAGCTTTAAAGCGTCTGCAAAGCAAAACGGCCGACGGAAAGTGTCTGGGAGTATTGGCGACTTATTTTTAAGGATATTGCCTAAAATATACGTAAAAATCAGCTTTCAGAATTTACGTGAGGTAAGTAATGTTTTTATGTACCTTGATTATCTGATACCTAAAAATTGGCCGTCTGAGCAAGCTAGCAGGTAGGCATGCGTTCTTAGTACATACTAACACTACTCAATCGTCCACATTTCCTTCGTCAGAAAATACATGACGTCTGGTGGCCCTGGGATCTTACTCTAATCGCGATTATTTTTTACTTGAGTAAATATATCGCTTGTTTAGCAAAGAAGACTTCTGCTGCCTGTTTCTTTCTTATTTGTTATCAGACTTTTGACATGATTGCACGTACCTAGATTAGTAGTGCAATAAGCATTACTTGTAATAAAAATACTGTACGTCATATTTTTTGTTAACTTTCTTGTTATACGTTACATGTAGTAACTACTTAATATTTATATATTGTCTGGTATTAAATACCTAATAATTAAGAAACTCCGCCTTGCTTATTTTGTACCCTATTCTCTCTATTTTAGATTGTAAATAAAAAAACAAAAATAAATTGGAATATATCTTTTTAATTTTATTAAGCACAAGCATATTTCTGTACACCACGAAACGATGGTGTTACCTCGGTTATATACAAGTATATACCTATGGTAAGTGCACATTACATTAGTAACTGATTAGATCTCAAGATCACAACATAATTAATATTTTAAACTATATCTAGACAACAGATGCAAAACAATGACAATACAAAATCTGTATCTCTACAACGCTCTGGTCCCTTATCCACCCACTCCTGCGCACCAACATATTATTGTTATAAAAATATCCTCAATAAAAATACAACTCTTACAAATTATTATATTTCGCATATTTGATTGTAAACTTGGACTAATAAGCTGCGTATTGTGATTGCAATTTATGAATAATATAATAATAAAAAATAAAAACAAATATTAAACAAGCGATTGTCCTTAAAATAAGCATTATTCTACATATGATACAAATATATAATAATATATTTATTTATGCATCTATTAATCCAAGTTTAGTGTCATTGTGATATAAAGTATCGAAAGTGGAAAACAAACAGTCTTGCACCATTGCAGTTCCACCACAAAGTCCCAAATATTATATTATATACCTGAGCAATAATAATAAAATGAGGAATTATGGGTATAAGAGATAGTATTCAAAAGCTGCCAGGGTAGTTGAGGTCTGAAAATTGCAGATTCATAAGCTCGATAAAATATGAGAGTTTTTTAAAATTTCAGAGATGAAAACCTTATAGAATATAAAATAAATAAAAAAAAGTACTAAAAAGAATAAGAAAGAACAACAGGTTGGAGAAAAATAACAAAAATAATATTTTGGACCTTATGGCACTCATAAATTTTGAATTATAAAATTAATCAAAAATAAAATTTCAAATAGGTACATAGTATAAAAACAACACAGCATTTTAGTATGTACACATTATCGAAATGAGGATTTTTTGAAAATTATAATAATGTATAGCTAGTTATTTAATATTCGGGCGCTTTTCACTTCGTTTTTCATTTGCTATTTTTTATTCCGGCAGTTTAATTTATAATAACCGTTAACTTCTGAATAACTATTCTTCTTGATTCTACAACTATTAATCTTGAATTCTGCAAACGAAACCTCGTGATGTGATTTTATTTATATTTTATTCTTTATAGGGATGATAAATGTAGTTAAGTTAAAAAGCGCCCAAATATAACACCACTAAAACTTATGAACATTAGTGCAGGGCAAACAAACATCGATATATTTAAACAGTAAAATTATCGACAACAGCTTACTAGAACAGAATCACCTCCCTTAGCTGCCGCACCTCTAAAGCGTATCATTATTAAACTGTTCACTGTACTTACAATTCAATTTATATAACATTTATTTTTATTTAAAGAAATGGCACACAAAATCAATATTAATTAACTGCAGCTATATTTTTCAAAAGAGTATTTCTATTATTTAATAACAATTAAAATCATTTCTTGTAAACTACATAATGTTATTTAATTTTTATATATTTATGATTATTTTATTAGGAATTAAACTGTAAGTACAGATTAATTAAATAATACTATTACGATAAATGGCATAGACAACAGTCTTCACAACATTCAACAGTAATGATTTATAGTTATTTTTTAACATTTGGTGCCTACAAATACAATTTTTTTTTTCAGCGAATATATTTTCCGTTATTCCACACAACCTATTAATACTATGAACGTTAAGATATTTAATCCCGTCATAGTAGTAATTAAAACCTGCCTGACTGACATATATATGAACACAAAACAGTTTTCTACCACGGTCAAGTAAAAAACAATCTGAGCTCAGCAATATCTACTTACAGCGAGTTTCAATAACTTATTTATCTTTCGATTTACTTACTAGAAATACAAATCTGAGATTTTTCGTACAGGGCTGATATCAAAATTCTATCTTTTGTAAGAAAAATAACATATACATACACAGGTTATTATAGGTATAACGGCGAGGTCACACGATGCGTTTTGCATTTGTAGGCACCAAAATATTAATACGGAAGCATAGAGCGAGTCGCCCGCGACAGGACACGCACACATAAGCGTGTACAAATTGATATGACACTGTAAATTCGTACAGTTCTGGAACTTTCGATAGGCTTCAACGTTTCTACAGTTGCGGTCGAAATATAATAAATATATTGGTAATATTTTAAAGATTTCTCAAAAAAAAAAAATACTGCGAAAAAAATATAATACTTATAAAGTATAGTAACAGACAATAACAAGCATATAAAAAAACAGTAATAAAATTTTGTGATATCTACCATAACATTTGCAAGAGCAAAAGTCGGGTGATAGAAATTATATCTCCACCGCAACTGTATTATTTTGTGACTAAACAATGCTACAATATAATAGTTAGTTTCACCTAAAAACATATAAACACTTAACACGTCTACGTCTAACATTAACGTTTTAATGTTTAGCTACCTTCACACAGCATTTGTGACAACTTTCAAACGTAACCTCCTTAAATCAACACACACTAAGAAGTACTATACTGTATAAAATTATATACTATTGTATATATACTGTTATATTAGACTATTTCAATAAAAACTATCAAGTGTATACCTAAGACTCATCGCGGTATATGTAGTAAATATATCCAAGGCAATGTCAGGTCATATGTCAACTAGTTTATATAAAATACGCTTTATATTGCACAAAATAAGTCACAGTGCACATTAAGCATTCATAAAAATAATAGCAGTTCATAAAATATCTGTCGATAATAAACATACTTACTATATATTATGATATAAAACTGATAATGATCACAAGACAACAAAATGTAACATACTCAACCGATTCATAAATCTAAACAACAAAAGGCTCAATAAAAGCTAAAGAAAATGGCATTTTGTAATCACTTATTAATTTTAACTACAAAAATATTTCTCCTTACAACACTACCGATCAACTGATTGTCTGTATATCAAGCATATTTATAAAATCTCTATTTCAATGACATTCTACATAAATGCACTGCATAACAGAGGCACAATATTTAAAGTATATAGTCAACTATAATATATTCAACTGCTGATATTATATAATATGTATTTATATTGATGTATGTGTAATTGTGTATATATCTCACTGAACACTTTTCAATGCTCTGTTCCAGAGCTTATGTATCACTACGGACACAAAATGCCACAAAAATTGTAACGTATTTCAACAAATATAAAAACATAATGATCCACTCCGCAGGCAAACAATCGAGCACTCGCTAACTTCACGTCAGTAGTAACTAATGAGATTATAGTAGGCTTTCCGCGGGGTCAAGTAGCATTAAACAACTATACATCAAAAACATTGATAAATTTGTTTAGACTTAGTGTCATTTATAGCAGATTTTAACTTGATATGAGTTCAATAATAAAAAAGTTCAGTCGATTGTTAAAAAAATGTTAGGAAGCATCTAAACAAATTCATCAAACGTACAAACGACAACACCGTGGTGTGCTATGCACATCGTTACACTATACGTCTAGACACGAACACTACTAGTTGTCGGGGTTTCACAGAGATCATTTCTTCTTGACGGTCGAGCTACTGGCGCAACTACTCGACCGCGTCTGAACGCCGTCCTTCTTCAGCAAACTGACGCCGAACGCGGGGCATTTCTTCCGCAACGCTTTTATTTTATACAACTTATTTCCTTGGGAGTTGTTTGTTTCTTCAAAGTTATCGGGTGTGACGTCAGCTGTGATGACAGAGTTCGTGATGCAGTCCATCGGCTCCGGACTGTTAGACTTGTCCCTTTTCCGCCTGAATCTGAATGGAGTTTCCAGAGAATCCGCAGAAATGTTCGTGACGTTCGTATCACTGGAAGACAGATCCTGCGTCGATTCAAGACCGCTTTTCGGCAAATTACTTTTCGGTAACTTCTTACGGGAGCTGGAGTTTGACCTTACTATTAATTTCTTCCGAGCAGTTAAATTCGAGTTAGTAGGCTTATTTTGGACGACTGATTTTAAGTTTGGCTCAGACGGGAGACGATTCTTGCCGTTCAAATGGCAGTTTTCTGTCAACGCGGATAAGGTTGAAGTTACGTTGTTTAATGTTGTGACGACTGCGCTGTCATTGTTACCGATTTTGTTGACGCTGACAGTCTTTCTGGTGAAAGTTTTGAGTGGGCTGGCGCCGTGCGTGTAACCTAACGTGGGGCGGGCGAGGTTCGCTCTCTGGCCGTGGAAACTACTTTTGCCAGTGAACGGCTTCACTCCACCGGCAAGTTTGTTGGCTTGAGAATTGGCACTTCTAGTTGGCGGAAAGGTCGACGTTTTGGACGCGTAATGAGATTTTAACGTACTGTTGATGATTCGCGGCGGTTGTTTAAGATTCGTGTTGTTGGCGTTCCGTATGTTGTTGGTGGGCATCATGTAGTTCATTTTAGGCGCGAACACTGTCTTAGTTGGTAGCATGGGAGTGGGGGTAGTCTTGTACTTGCCGATTACAGACGTCACGTTGTTTTCCGAGTCTGTCTCGTTCGCGTTCAACACGTTCGCGTTGTCCAACTGTAACAAGTTTAGATTTATATTTAGAGAAAAATAAATTTAGCAAATGATTGGCGAAAACAAAAGTATAAATAACTAATATAAGTAACTAATTGCTCTAGCTTACTACACCCTCGAACAAAGTTGGCTCTCTGTAGCACTACCATAGTCGATACGAGGCGGCGGGCTTATCCTCTCGTCAGGTGACACCCGCGGACCATGGAGTGTCATGACGTTGTCATATTATCATGTAATGACGATGTCATATCGTGTCATAACATGTCAGTAGTACATATGTGACACACATTACCTTGTTAGCCAGCTTGCTAGTGTGCAGTACGGCGTGCGAGACGGGCTTGTTGTCGACTGCGTCGGCGGCCGGCTCGCTGTAGATGCCGCGCTCGAACACCGGCAGCGTCGTGATGTTGTGTCGGCGGCGGTACGACTCGCCTTCTGCGTGCATGCGGGGCTGGACACTGGAAGAAAGAGTAACAGAATTGTTATTTTGGAGTTTAAAAGAAAACAGTGAAAAAAGGAAGCCTGGTTGCATGGATTTATGTCTAATTGGAGTAGCTAAATAAAGATAAAGTCGCACTTAGCGTGTTAGGTCCGTAGATGGACGACCATCTTATCATAGCAAGTCTCAGACAGACAAAAATCTTTCAATCTTACAACAAAGATTATCAAGTTGGGGTGCCAATTATGTTTCGGGGCTTAATTAATATCCAAATAAAGCAGTATTCACACTTACTTTTCAAGAAACCATTGTTGATGTCCTATAACGGACCCGGGACGGCAGATACGCAGCCACGCGATCGACTCCCGCGCAGTGAACGCGTGGTGCTTCATCAGGTAGCACGCGATTAATGTCCCTGTACGGCCGAGACCCGCTGGAAAATGAAGAACAAGTATATTTAGAAATTTAAGTATATGAATAAGTATAGTAACTGTGTAACGTGCTGCACTTTTAACATTAACTTCTTCCCTTGGAAAAGCACTTGCATTTTGTAGATACTTACAAAGTGCAAGTGCTTTTCCTATAACTCTTTATTTGAGCTATATGCACGACAACAAATAATCTACAACTAAAACACGGCCGTAACCGTGCGACTGATTATTGGGGCGCAAAATTCGCTAGTGTGGGAGCGCTCTAACGCATTCACGATTTTAATTGCTTATTGGACTTTCTCTATAACTTTGACATTGTTTTCTGTGATAACTTACTAGTTATATAATATATTACGTTAATTCGTCAGCCTATCCCCAAAACTCACCTTTACAATGCACAGCAACAGCACCCTTAGCCATTTCAGTGATCCTTATAAACCGGTTGACGATCAGGTCGGACGGCACGGAACCGTCCACGAAGAACAGCTCCCGGTGTTCAAACCCATGTGCGGTGAACTGACGGGCGTCGTACGACTTCTTGTTAAGTCGTACGATAGTCGTCACGTGGTGCTTGCGGAAGTATTCGTGGTAATGTTCAGGGCTGTGGAGGGGGTAGCCCCGGTCGAGTCGGGAGCGGTGGTGGGGGCCGGAGAACGCCAGCATTTTACCAGGTATAATCCAGTTTAGGTCGCCGTTTTCCACTTTCTGGAAAGAGTTGAATGGTTGGTTGGTGATGATGTGGAAGGAAAACATTTTGAGGAAACCTGGACTTTAAAATTTGAAATCGTTAATCCGCCATCATTAAACGCGGCGTTTAACGCTAATTTCTTCTTTGTACGAGAAGAGATACAGGGCACAGGCCCCGCAGTTCGACAATAAATTATTCAATTCCGCTGACAATACATGAATAATATAGAAAAAAGCACTGCAGCCTGGAGTGTCTTCTCACGACGGAACTCCTCTAAAGCTAAGAGCNGGCTGGCGCCGTGCGTGTAACCTAACGTGGGGCGGGCGAGGTTCGCTCTCTGGCCGTGGAAACTACTTTTGCCAGTGAACGGCTTCACTCCACCGGCAAGTTTGTTGGCTTGAGAATTGGCACTTCTAGTTGGCGGAAAGGTCGACGTTTTGGACGCGTAATGAGATTTTAACGTACTGTTGATGATTCGCGGCGGTTGTTTAAGATTCGTGTTGTTGGCGTTCCGTATGTTGTTGGTGGGCATCATGTAGTTCATTTTAGGCGCGAACACTGTCTTAGTTGGTAGCATGGGAGTGGGGGTAGTCTTGTACTTGCCGATTACAGACGTCACGTTGTTTTCCGAGTCTGTCTCGTTCGCGTTCAACACGTTCGCGTTGTCCAACTGTAACAAGTTTAGATTTATATTTAGAGAAAAATAAATTTAGCAAATGATTGGCGAAAACAAAAGTATAAATAACTAATATAAGTAACTAATTGCTCTAGCTTACTACACCCTCGAACAAAGTTGGCTCTCTGTAGCACTACCATAGTCGATACGAGGCGGCGGGCTTATCCTCTCGTCAGGTGACACCCGCGGACCATGGAGTGTCATGACGTTGTCATATTATCATGTAATGACGATGTCATATCGTGTCATAACATGTCAGTAGTACATATGTGACACACATTACCTTGTTAGCCAGCTTGCTAGTGTGCAGTACGGCGTGCGAGACGGGCTTGTTGTCGACTGCGTCGGCGGCCGGCTCGCTGTAGATGCCGCGCTCGAACACCGGCAGCGTCGTGATGTTGTGTCGGCGGCGGTACGACTCGCCTTCTGCGTGCATGCGGGGCTGGACACTGGAAGAAAGAGTAACAGAATTGTTATTTTGGAGTTTAAAAGAAAACAGTGAAAAAAGGAAGCCTGGTTGCATGGATTTATGTCTAATTGGAGTAGCTAAATAAAGATAAAGTCGCACTTAGCGTGTTAGGTCCGTAGATGGACGACCATCTTATCATAGCAAGTCTCAGACAGACAAAAATCTTTCAATCTTACAACAAAGATTATCAAGTTGGGGTGCCAATTATGTTTCGGGGCTTAATTAATATCCAAATAAAGCAGTATTCACACTTACTTTTCAAGAAACCATTGTTGATGTCCTATAACGGACCCGGGACGGCAGATACGCAGCCACGCGATCGACTCCCGCGCAGTGAACGCGTGGTGCTTCATCAGGTAGCACGCGATTAATGTCCCTGTACGGCCGAGACCCGCTGGAAAATGAAGAACAAGTATATTTAGAAATTTAAGTATATGAATAAGTATAGTAACTGTGTAACGTGCTGCACTTTTAACATTAACTTCTTCCCTTGGAAAAGCACTTGCATTTTGTAGATACTTACAAAGTGCAAGTGCTTTTCCTATAACTCTTTATTTGAGCTATATGCACGACAACAAATAATCTACAACTAAAACACGGCCGTAACCGTGCGACTGATTATTGGGGCGCAAAATTCGCTAGTGTGGGAGCGCTCTAACGCATTCACGATTTTAATTGCTTATTGGACTTTCTCTATAACTTTGACATTGTTTTCTGTGATAACTTACTAGTTATATAATATATTACGTTAATTCGTCAGCCTATCCCCAAAACTCACCTTTACAATGCACAGCAACAGCACCCTTAGCCATTTCAGTGATCCTTATAAACCGGTTGACGATCAGGTCGGACGGCACGGAACCGTCCACGAAGAACAGCTCCCGGTGTTCAAACCCATGTGCGGTGAACTGACGGGCGTCGTACGACTTCTTGTTAAGTCGTACGATAGTCGTCACGTGGTGCTTGCGGAAGTATTCGTGGTAATGTTCAGGGCTGTGGAGGGGGTAGCCCCGGTCGAGTCGGGAGCGGTGGTGGGGGCCGGAGAACGCCAGCATTTTACCAGGTATAATCCAGTTTAGGTCGCCGTTTTCCACTTTCTGGAAAGAGTTGAATGGTTGGTTGGTGATGATGTGGAAGGAAAACATTTTGAGGAAACCTGGACTTTAAAATTTGAAATCGTTAATCCGCCATCATTAAACGCGGCGTTTAACGCTAATTTCTTCTTTGTACGAGAAGAGATACAGGGCACAGGCCCCGCAGTTCGACAATAAATTATTCAATTCCGCTGACAATACATGAATAATATAGAAAAAAGCACTGCAGCCTGGAGTGTCTTCTCACGACGGAACTCCTCTAAAGCTAAGAGCATAATCAATACTACTATTATAAAGCTGAAGAGTTTGTTTGTTTGAACGCGCTAATCTCAGGAGCTACTGGTCCGATTTGAAAAAATCTATCAGTGTTAGATAGCCCATTTATAGAGGAAGGAGCACTTTTTGCGGGTGCGCGAAGTAGTGATACCGCTGGCGAAAAATAGTATCTAGATAAAATACTATAAGCCAATGGAACATTCACAAGACCATTTTTTTTGCTGGTAGTACACACAGTTTTGCAGTGCCTACACCAATAAATATAATCTTTTATTAGCTGTGTAGGATGTCCGAATTCGCGGATATACGGCCCACTCCTTGCGTGAAAGGTCGACGACATTCTTGTAAACTATTCAATTACTTGTTCAAGGTTCAAGAATGTCAGTGCAAAAAAACAGTCCTTTTAAACCTTAAGGTTTTTTGAAAGTAAGGATGAAGGGGAATATGGCATTATGCTCGCTTTAGTGAAAGTACCTTTTGTGTAAAAGTATTAAAAAGAAATGAGAGAGTACTTCAATTCATACTATTATTCAGTTTTATAATCATAATTGGCTGGCCTACCTACAAAACAAACTTTTCATTCATTAATTTACTTGTGTGGTAGAAAAATTAATTACTTTAGATAAAAAGGCTATGAAAAAAACTTTCAATGCGTGCTATCAGGTCCTATACAACTTTCATTGACCACCACCTATTTGTACCATCAATCTGTATGGTTTTGAAGTTTAACTAATAGTTACGATATGATGCTTCAAAACCATACAGATTTCTGTTAATAAACATCCAAATTAAGAACCTCCTTTTCTGAGAAGTCGGTTAAGACTATATAATCCACTCACCTCATAAAACAAATACTGTTCCGCATCAAAGTTGTCGAAGTCGAAGAAGCGAGCGTCATGGGCCACCTTCACGCCGTGTAGCACGTCCAACAGGGATATGTCGAAGAGTGGTGGGCCTCCGGAGGCGTCGCGGAAGTTCAGGAGTGACCAGTCGTATCCGTCTGTTAGCTGCTTGTAGACTGCCGCTGGACTTTGGTTCAGGTAAATTATCTGGAAATGGAATGTGGATTTATGAGGAGTTATACTGTGTCCTAGATGTAGGTTATGCGAGATGGAAAACCCTGGATGATTTTTGCAAAAGTATTAACCTAGTTGATAGTATGACTTGGCGTTGCCGTTACAAAAGAAACACAAAAAATCGATTGTGCTTCTTTTCTTTGAAAATTGCACTCTAAACGATCATTTGAACAAAATTTGTCAGTTTTGCTCTGAAACTGATATTGTTTTACTTCCCTGAATTCAGAACAAGAATAACCTATCGTATATACCTATATATTACTCCTCAATATTCCTACCATTTTATACTGTATTTGCTTTGGTATAAAGGAAAAACATACTTAAAACTAATAAAGAAACCCATCAACAACTTAAATGGGTCTCCCACCTGTAGTTTGCAAAAGACCCTTATATCATCAAATCCAAGACACATACAAGATTAATAGTTTTTACCGAACCCATAACAAATGACAACCGAATCACGCCAGTTTTGGTAACATAACGAGACCTTCAATCATTTTTACGGCTGTGCTGTCGTGTCCAATGGAAGAGAGAGGAAATAACCTTCATAAAGTTTATGTAGCCCGGGATAAGCTAACATGCTCACTCGTGTATGAATATGGAGGCATTCATGCGGTAAGCGTTCTTTGAGCATAGAATGACAGGTGGTAAATACCGGCTGAGTTTACATGTATAGGTGTTAGCATTGTTATTTGCAAGTACATTAAGTAAATATAATACTTTTGTTAAATAATAGAATTGAGGGAATGTATTTCGTCTTGTATTTCTGTATTTTTTTCGTTGTGCATTTTCTATGTCTGTCCGACCATCCAAAAAGAAGAGATTTTCGTAACCTAATTGCATTCATACTAGCTACATTCGGGTAGTCTGTTTTGCTTTTTGGGTTAATAGAAGCTAGGTACGTTTGTTGTGAATTGGAAAAATGGACGGCACCAATACCTCCTTGCATAAACTGTCGAGCTAAGGCGTTGTGGATGTAATTTTAACTTATTACGCCAAAATCAAAGCCATGTCCTCATTTGTACAAGAAGAGGACTTAACTATACAGTGCGACAATTTACCTATTACACGAGCAACCACAACACTACTTAATCCACAGACGGATGAACCAGCTCCGGACTAAATCCTGGCACAATCAACTAAATCCGTAACTCTGTGAGAATGGCCTCGCTGTATACATATATCCCTGAGGTGATTTCCACCAGACTCATACAACGTATCATTGGATAATGGCGTGCGCGTGGGAACTGACCATTTACCCCTGATTACAAACCAGGTTATATTTCCTAAGACTGGATTACGGTGTATTTTTAACTCATTGAGTACTTCGTTATGTAACGTGGGTGCAGGTATTAGTTGTTTGCGTCATTCTTGAAATATAATCCTATAAGAGGTCTGGAAAGGTAATCGGGTCTATTTATAATGTCTACTAATTAATCATTATTTATTTTATCTCCAGCACAATATAACTCATATCGATTAAAAATATTTAAAATAAAAAACAAAGGGGGTCCAGGTTCAAAAATAAAATTAAAATTAATATAGTGGTCGTACAGGGGTGAATGAAAATGAAGAAATTAGTAGGACGGGGAACGATAAATGTCTTCGAGATCCCTTTATGACAAAAAAGGTTACTCTAACATCATAAGCCTAGCCTTTTCCCAACAGTGTTGAGGCCGACTTTCTGTCTTTATGCAGATGAGTACCAGTGTTTTACATGGAGCGACTGCCTATCTGACCTCATCAACCCAGATACTCGGGCAACTCGATACCTCTTAGTAAGAATAGTAGTCACTTAAAAAGTTACTCTAACAAACAATTCATATTGCGTCCGGATATCAGTCTTAATTTTTGAACCAAAGACGAAATTATCTAGGAGTATAAAAAAATCCATAGGAAGGATTACGATGACAATACCACGTGCTTATAACAGCTTAGTTATATACACGTGTATATCTAACCAGACTACGTATGAAACCTAGAACCTTGACTTTCTAAGTCTTCCTGATATTGCGGGACGGATGTAGATATTTTCCGCGGATCGTAGTAATCGTATCGGAACCCAACATACCGTATAATTTCATGTAGCGTTCATGTCTGACGTTATACCCTAGGGTTTAAATAATTCCAGATGAATGAACTGAGAAACCCGTCTGCTATACATATATTTATTTAAATTGGGTTGTGCTGATCCCAAATTATGAAAATAATTTGTAATTTCCCAGAATTTAGCTCCAACTGGATTTTCCTAATCGATGTTAAATGTCAAGGTAACAGAAAGTCAACACCTAAATTCTGATACTTAGTAAGTATTTCTTGGATTTGTTTAAATATTCAAGAGCTGTCTGAAATCGAATGAGACCTAAAAATAGACATCTTAACACTGTGATATACACTTAATATTTGTCAAGGAAGAAAATTTTAAAAGGCCATGTTTCAAATAAAACAAACAAAGCAGGATTAAATCTTGATCGAGCGATAGGGCACGCTTTTAGACGGAGACCCATCTCCAGAAAAGGACAATCCAAATAGATCACTGATAAGAATGAAATCTATACTAATAATATTAAAGCTGAAGTTTGTTTCAACTCACTAATCTCAGGAACTGTCCGATTTGAAAAAATATTTCAGTGTTAGACAACCCATTTATTGAGGAAGGCTATAGGCTTTTTATCCGGGTGTAGTTCCCGCGGAGTACCTAGTTCTCACGGGACGCGGGTAAAACTAATGGCGAAACCTAGTTGAAAACATACCTGATAACTCCCAATAAGATAGGCCGCATTAAGCCGTAGCGTCTCATTGTTGCTGGTGTAGAAAACGATCTTCTTCTTCGGATTCTTCTCCAGTTCTTCACTAAGCTTGTTGCAGAACTGGTACAGGTGGCAGAGGTGGTACGGCCCGAAGTCAAAGTAGAAGTTCTCGTAGACAATCTCATCTTCTATGTGGAAGTATTTGCTGTTTCTGGTGGGCTTCGGCTTGTAACCAGTCTTCAGCGTCGCGAAGTACAATCTGTCTGGAAGAATTACTTCTAGTTTATAAAAGTCGGAGTTTATAGTTTAGATGTAAGCGGTATTAACCGGTTAACTTCTGTATTGCATGCTGTTTTACTGTTTGGAGTAGTTTTTGAAGTATTGGTAATGATTGAATTTGCTGTTATGATATGATATGATAGAATATGATTGTGATAGATCTTTGGTCACTACTGTTTGTTTTGTCAAGTAGCTATGTAGCAACTCAGGGCAAAAGTTGGGTTAGGTTTCAGTAAGAAAACCTATTTATAAAATTTAGGTACATATAAGTACAATCATGAATATAAGAAATTAAAGGTCACTCCTTTTATCGAATGGATCTTAAGGATATAAAATAAACTACTAAATTCTACAGGAAAATATTATACCTCGAAACAATTCTAATACAAAATATGTTGAATCTATAGTCTCGATGGCTAGACAAATATTTAACGTTAGTAGCTAAAGTAATTTTTTTCCGATTTAAGCAGCACTATACATACTTCTTTATGCAGTTTTTTTGTCAAGACGTAATAAATAGTGTTTGCGTGATTGGGAACCTAATTTCTTGTTCGGAAAATAAACTATGGAAGTTTATTTTCTTGTTCTATCGGTACTATTATATTATTGAGTAGAATCTATACCTACTAATATTATAAAGCTGAAGAGTTTGTGTGTTTGTTTGAACGCGCCAATCTCAGGAACCACTGGTCCGATTTGAAGAATCCAAATCAATATTGGATAGCCCATTTATCGAGGAAGGCTATAGGCTTAGACTAGACTTTTTATACGGGTGCGCGCAGTAGTTTCCACGGGAAAGCGGGTCAAACCGCTGGCGGAAGCTAGTGTTAAATAATCCAGTTATCGATTTAGCGTAGGATAAGGAACAGTTAAGATTTTTTTATTTGAGATATTAGTTATTTCTGATAAAGAATTATCTAATGATGAGAAATGGGTATAGCATAGATAGCGGGTTTTTCTAATGACTTTTCTGTGACGTCATAGACCTTAGAACTTTACATCAATCAATCAACACCAAGGAAATACATAATAGGACATATGAACAAACTGACATGCGGAGGCCATTTTTAATATTCAACCCTTTTATTCAGTAAAAAATCACACATTACGATAAACTTCACGATAAAGGGTGAAGGACCAAGGGAGGTTTTTTAATAAAAAAAGTGGGAAAAACCTCGTTCAGGCGAAGGTGACAAAGGACTTAGTTGCATGTTTAAAAGCAGTTGAAACTAACTGTAATTCCTATCGAACGGCCGTTCCAAGCATGGTTTAACATTCAACTATAACATTTGTTTCAGTGTTTAAAAGTATTTCGCTAAAACTTTTTACGAATGTTTGATTTATGACCGCTCTATTTCGTAAGATACCTATGCATAGGTCTATGACAATAGGTGATATTGGAAAGGTCAAGTATTGTGAGGTTTTTTTTAATAGAACTACCCCCGAATACATCATGGTTCTTTACACGACCTTAGGCAAAGAAGGTGATGGTTTTAAAAGTGCACCACATTTTTATGACGGCACGTGGCTTCAAATATTTAAGGGTGGGTTGCATCATGTAGCTGTAACGATAGCCAAACCATAACCAGCCGTAAAATTGCCCCCCATTGGGCAAATCGGCGATTTCTATGCTGCTGGTTCCATGGTGCTGGTTATATGTAGTTAAATGGTGCAATTCACTCAAATACAAAACCTCCATAAAACGACATGACTTTCCAAAATAATCTTTAGCAAAAAGAAACTCATATAAATGTAAAAGCTATACTTTTCAGATACAAGTTAGAATAACATTACTTATTAGACAGGAATAACTATACTCGAAGTCCTCGAGAGACTACACGAGTTCAGTAACACGATACAATAATGTTATTTATGTTTGTTCATCCCTTGTTAGTATGTATTAGGAAAGTTTGTCTGTCTATAGAGATATATTTGAAGTATAGTCTGCTATTGTTACATCGTTATTCATGATATTAGGCTTTCTTGTGTAGTTTTCTTACAATTTAGTAATAGACTGTACCGTAGGTGTTTTTGAAATATATGAAAACTAATACTAATAGCGGATGTATTTTCAAAGGCTACTCAGGATACGCAGGGTCTTCAAGAATTCTTGGTGGTCATTCTCAGTGACCCCTTACTTACTCCTAATCCCTTACTTACCCCTTATTCTGACAACACCTAATCATAATTGGTATCAAAATACTGGAGTTGTGTGCAACACATTTGTAAAAACTGATATAACAAAAAATTATTAGNTCGAATGGATCTTAAGGATATAAAATAAACTACTAAATTCTACAGGAAAATATTATACCTCGAAACAATTCTAATACAAAATATGTTGAATCTATAGTCTCGATGGCTAGACAAATATTTAACGTTAGTAGCTAAAGTAATTTTTTTCCGATTTAAGCAGCACTATACATACTTCTTTATGCAGTTTTTTTGTCAAGACGTAATAAATAGTGTTTGCGTGATTGGGAACCTAATTTCTTGTTCGGAAAATAAACTATGGAAGTTTATTTTCTTGTTCTATCGGTACTATTATATTATTGAGTAGAATCTATACCTACTAATATTATAAAGCTGAAGAGTTTGTGTGTTTGTTTGAACGCGCCAATCTCAGGAACCACTGGTCCGATTTGAAGAATCCAAATCAATATTGGATAGCCCATTTATCGAGGAAGGCTATAGGCTTAGACTAGACTTTTTATACGGGTGCGCGCAGTAGTTTCCACGGGAAAGCGGGTCAAACCGCTGGCGGAAGCTAGTGTTAAATAATCCAGTTATCGATTTAGCGTAGGATAAGGAACAGTTAAGATTTTTTTATTTGAGATATTAGTTATTTCTGATAAAGAATTATCTAATGATGAGAAATGGGTATAGCATAGATAGCGGGTTTTTCTAATGACTTTTCTGTGACGTCATAGACCTTAGAACTTTACATCAATCAATCAACACCAAGGAAATACATAATAGGACATATGAACAAACTGACATGCGGAGGCCATTTTTAATATTCAACCCTTTTATTCAGTAAAAAATCACACATTACGATAAACTTCACGATAAAGGGTGAAGGACCAAGGGAGGTTTTTTAATAAAAAAAGTGGGAAAAACCTCGTTCAGGCGAAGGTGACAAAGGACTTAGTTGCATGTTTAAAAGCAGTTGAAACTAACTGTAATTCCTATCGAACGGCCGTTCCAAGCATGGTTTAACATTCAACTATAACATTTGTTTCAGTGTTTAAAAGTATTTCGCTAAAACTTTTTACGAATGTTTGATTTATGACCGCTCTATTTCGTAAGATACCTATGCATAGGTCTATGACAATAGGTGATATTGGAAAGGTCAAGTATTGTGAGGTTTTTTTTAATAGAACTACCCCCGAATACATCATGGTTCTTTACACGACCTTAGGCAAAGAAGGTGATGGTTTTAAAAGTGCACCACATTTTTATGACGGCACGTGGCTTCAAATATTTAAGGGTGGGTTGCATCATGTAGCTGTAACGATAGCCAAACCATAACCAGCCGTAAAATTGCCCCCCATTGGGCAAATCGGCGATTTCTATGCTGCTGGTTCCATGGTGCTGGTTATATGTAGTTAAATGGTGCAATTCACTCAAATACAAAACCTCCATAAAACGACATGACTTTCCAAAATAATCTTTAGCAAAAAGAAACTCATATAAATGTAAAAGCTATACTTTTCAGATACAAGTTAGAATAACATTACTTATTAGACAGGAATAACTATACTCGAAGTCCTCGAGAGACTACACGAGTTCAGTAACACGATACAATAATGTTATTTATGTTTGTTCATCCCTTGTTAGTATGTATTAGGAAAGTTTGTCTGTCTATAGAGATATATTTGAAGTATAGTCTGCTATTGTTACATCGTTATTCATGATATTAGGCTTTCTTGTGTAGTTTTCTTACAATTTAGTAATAGACTGTACCGTAGGTGTTTTTGAAATATATGAAAACTAATACTAATAGCGGATGTATTTTCAAAGGCTACTCAGGATACGCAGGGTCTTCAAGAATTCTTGGTGGTCATTCTCAGTGACCCCTTACTTACTCCTAATCCCTTACTTACCCCTTATTCTGACAACACCTAATCATAATTGGTATCAAAATACTGGAGTTGTGTGCAACACATTTGTAAAAACTGATATAACAAAAAATTATTAGACACTAGCCGTTTTCCCGCGGTTTCACTCGCATCCCGTGAGAATTACTGCCCGTACCCGGATAAAATATAGCCTATGTCACTCGTGGATAATGTAGCTTTCGAATGATGAAAGAATTTTTAAAATCGGTCCAGTAGTTTTTGAGCCTATTCATTACAACCAAACAAACAAACATACAAACAAACAAACAAAGTTTTCCTCTTTATTATATTAGTATAGATACAAGTCAGACAGACAATTCGAACAGAATTTATTTACAGACATAATTCCTACTTAAATATTTATAGAGAAACGGAGTATTAGGATGCCTTTCGCTTGTCTAATTTCTGAACCTTAAAAAGTTTTGAACTCTTGACCTTTCAATCAACATCAGAAAAAAAAATATCACTAAGTTTATATAAAACGTAGTACCTACCTAAGTATGTAAGGTAAAACTTATCTTATGCTTTTTCAAGCATAAGTTCATGATGTACTCGTACAACGAACGTAATAAGCAGACAAAATCCAATCATAGAAAATGAATAAAAATGAACACAGTAAATCATAAACCAAAGATAAAATAAACCATATTGATGTACTATATCCAGTTAAGACTTATAAGTTCGCTGAAAGAGATCTTGAATCCGAGGAAGTTTGATTGAAGAAATAAATCTAGCCAAAGACGTCTCCATGATGCGGGCTACATTGAAGTCGTGAGCCTTTTGTGAGCTTTTGTCAAGAAAATGGAACAGGGATTCTGATTTATTAGCTAATGTCGTTTTGTGCAGTTAAATTATAATAAAAATGGCAGGATTTATAGTTGATTTTGTTTCTATGCTACTATTTAATAAAAGTAATAAATTGAATAAGATTGGAATTAAGGACCTGCGAAAAGGTCTTCCTAAATAGTAAAATATAAACTTAGTAGGTAAAGTATATGTACTGACTTTATGACCTTCAAATATGGGTAAAACGGGTAGACTTCATCCTAACATCTTCAAATAGAAAAACAATTCCCTGAAGTTGCCTTGAACACGAACACGAATTAACGTAGTTATAGGTAGGTACATAACGAAAACAATATACCTTTACATAGTTGCCATAGAAATTGCGTAGGCAGACAGACAGACAGTAGCTTTGTAAACAACGGGAGTAGGTACCTACCTAAAGGAATATTTTTCTTTGATCTTTTTTACGCAACCTTATCAGTGCCTACAAAAACAAGGGACGCTACGGTAAAAAAGCTTTTTAAGGTATTTTAATTTTATGCAGTAGGCGTAACGAAGGACACAAAACGGAAACAGCCAAGACGGAAGACGAGGAACGTTATAAAAATACTCGACATTAAAACGTAGGAAGACTTAAAATTAAAGCAGTCTAATCTCTCGCAATTTACAGCGAACCCTAGTGCTTTAAAACATTACTTTAAGGAAATGGCGAGCCAGCCTTCAAGTTAGGAAAAAAGCGCTGTTTTAATTCTGCAGCGCCATTTCGGACATGATGAATGGTCACGTGAAATGTAATTGCCTACAGCGCTTTCAGCTTATGTACAGACAACAGCAGGTCAACGTATACGAATCTGTCAAATTTTACCAATCAAATATCAACCTACCGCCATTGCGAGAATGGTCTAACATTCATAAATCGAAGCAGGTATTTCTCCAAAGTTAAGATTATGTATCATTGTTGACTTAATCGAAGGCTTTGGTCAATATCATGTTTTTTTATTATCGCTACACGAGTCTGGTTTTCATGATATTCGTAATACAAACTTTGAAAAGGCCTATTACGATTTATTCCGTGTTTGAAAACCTCATTAAAACTCGCAACTTCCATTACTTTTTTGCCCCTACAAACCGTCAGTTTGACGCAACAGTACGGTGAAGTTCCAAGGTCGCTCATCGCTCAGTTTCAAGTGGGTAAGTATAAGCCAGGCTAGTCCACTGAAATAGCTGTAATTTCCTATTCGAGTGCTACACATGCAATAAAGGTGCAGCACGAGTGTCAGCCTGACCTTGGGTTACGTAAGTGTATGCAAACTTGGGGTGTGCCCCAAGGGCGAGCGCGCGCGATTCCTTTCATTAGCGCCGAAGTATTTATGGATTTTTTGTAGGCGCTGCTTTCTGAATGAATGATTATATTGGTTTGGTTTCCGTTTGATTAAAGTTGAACTGCATTATAGGTATTGCATTGATCGGTCTAGTATGTGGATATTTATATAAAAAGCAAACCTGTTTTGCAAGTGACGCTGTGCAACTTTATTGCAACTATTTCTGTGGTTTGTTACATTTGTTATTTTTATTAAACTTTGGAGAAATACCTGCTTCGATTTATGAATGTTAGACCATTCTCTGTTCTTCACAATTTAAATGCATTTTTGGGAAATTCATTCCAACTTATGGCGTTATATTTGAATCATCATTATCCTAAACCCTTTTTTACTGGGGGTCCCTTATCTCAATTTTTATTTGGGGTCGACGCAGCTTGTCTTCGTTACTTTTCTCATCATTATTCCCCTGCCCTTATTGCAATTTCTTATTTGAGGTAAGACTTGTCAGTCTGATTTTATATTTGAATGACATCTTTAATTTAGTAGTAAAAGCAACATCCTCCACATTATTGATGCCGGTACGAAATAATATCATTATGCCAAGCTGACAAGGACCAGACCGTGTCAACATTACGTAACCTTGAGCTGTGAACAATTTAACTACAAATTGATTGAACGATGACATCACAATAGCTTTTGACCTTACGTGTGGTCAGGGGCACGCATCATCATGGTACGTAATCATTGCAATTTCCTGTATCTTTTGACCGGGGCTGATGTACAGACGACAGCATATCAAGTTACCACAATCTGTCAAATTTCTACAATAGATTTTCAACCTTATCGCAATGGCGGTAGGTTGATATTTGATTGGTAAAATTTGACAGATTCGTATACGTTGACCTGCTGTTGTCTGTACATCAGCCCCGGTCAAAAGATACAGGAAATTGCAATGATTACGTACCATGATGATGCGTGCCCCTGACCACACGTAAGGTCAAAAGCTATTGTGATGTCATCGTTCAATCAATTTGTAGTTAAATTGTTCACAGCTCAAGGTTACGTAATGTTGACACGGTCTGGTCCTTGTCAGCTTGGCATAATGATATTATTTCGTACCGGCATCAATAATGTGGAGGATGTTGCTTTTACTACTAAATTAAAGATGTCATTCAAATATAAAATCAGACTGACAAGTCTTACCTCAAATAAGAAATTGCAATAAGGGCAGGGGAATAATGATGAGAAAAGTAACGAAGACAAGCTGCGTCGACCCCAAATAAAAATTGAGATAAGGGACCCCCAGTAAAAAAGGGTTTAGGATAATGATGATTCAAATATAACGCCATAAGTTGGAATGAATTTCCCAAAAATGCATTTAAATTGTGAAGAACAGAGAATGGTCTAACATTCATAAATCGAAGCAGGTATTTCTCCAAAGTTTAATAAAAATAACAAATGTAACAAACCACAGAAATAGTTGCAATAAAGTTGCACAGCGTCACTTGCAAAACAGGTTTGCTTTTTATATAAATATCCACATACTAGACCGATCAATGCAATACCTATAATGCAGTTCAACTTTAATCAAACGGAAACCAAACCAATATAATCATTCATTCAGAAAGCAGCGCCTACAAAAAATCCATAAATACTTCGGCGCTAATGAAAGGAATCGCGCGCGCTCGCCCTTGGGGCACACCCCAAGTTTGCATACACTTACGTAACCCAAGGTCAGGCTGACACTCGTGCTGCACCTTTATTGCATGTGTAGCACTCGAATAGGAAATTACAGCTATTTCAGTGGACTAGCCTGGCTTATACTTACCCACTTGAAACTGAGCGATGAGCGACCTTGGAACTTCACCGTACTGTTGCGTCAAACTGACGGTTTGTAGGGGCAAAAAAGTAATGGAAGTTGCGAGTTTTAATGAGGTTTTCAAACACGGAATAAATCGTAATAGGCCTTTTCAAAGTTTGTATTACGAATATCATGAAAACCAGACTCGTGTAGCGATAATAAAAAAACATGATATTGACCAAAGCCTTCGATTAAGTCAACAATGATACATAATCTTAACTTTCTTAAAAAACTAGAACGCGGAACCTTTAGCGTATTTTCCACGGATTAGCGGCTGATTAAGTGACAATTTATTGGTTTAATCAAGAAGGTTATTTCGTCGTTTTAATAAAGTAGTCCCGTTAGGTCCTAAGTGCCACCTAAATTGAAAGAGGCAACGACCACGTTATTTAGAACATAAAGCCTCCGAAAAGGATACACGTAGCTTCGAAATTACGAAGGGATCTATCACTATCAGCAACTTATCCAATGAATCCTAATAAAGGTGATAAAGGTATCTTTATCTTGGTAGGTATACTCTAAAAGAGAGTACCTCTAAAAGTGAACCTTGGTATCTTGCCTTCAAATCAACAAAACATTAAACTATCCATCTAAATTCCCAAGCAAGGCCAAAATAATGTACAAAGCCGTAACAAAATACTGAAGTGGACTGAAATTTATTGGCCTTCATGGAAGTGTCCAGGTTTATAGTGAAGACGGGAGCGTTAATTATCAATTATCATGTTACTACTTTACGACTTGTTGTAATCTATCACCTACCATTAATACCAATTTGGTTTAATAAACGTGAATTAATTTTGGTATTATGAAAAAGAATGATACAATTGATAATGGCTTACGATTATGATTGTATATGCATCCGTTGTTGTTAGTTATGAAAGCCGAGGTACTAAAGCAGACAAAGTAACAACATCCCGTAGGACTCGTAGATAAAGGGGATTCATAATGAAATTAAGCTGAGTTTCAGCATGAACTATTAAAACAGCTTGTTGGAAGCAAATTATGATAAACCAACTGCAGCACATAACAAAGGTCTAGCGAATACATAAATAACTAAACAGCACTTACAGAGGGTTGAAAATGCACGTTAAACACATGTTAATATTCTTAGTCGAGCTGCAAGCGAACTGTAGAACATAGTTACAATACATGCAAACGATGAAATATGCAGATTTGCTTAACGCATTCATATACAGGGACTGTTACAGATTGATACATGTAACATATACGGCTAGGCTGTGACAATATTTTTACACTGAAACGACGCAACGATATTGCTTTGTGTATGTTTGATGTGATACCTTTCTCGTACTGATGGATTTTTGATGAGGATACCATTTGTAAAGTGAAGAATAATCTTTTCACGTTTCTTTTCGCTCGGTATATGGATTTTGCAAGATAACTTAGGCTTTCTTGTCGATAATTAGGTTATTGACGGTCCACAAAGCCATTTATGCGGAAAAATGATAGTGAAAGCACCCTTCGCAATATTGTATCTAGGATCCCTCATTAGTAAGGCTTTGGCGCAAGCCAATGAAATGAGGATCCATAAAAATCTCCTATTAGTCGATCTTTTAAAAATTCATCAAGGTGCAACGAACAACCATATTTCTAGTCTTGTCATAAAAATAAATTTGAGATATATATTTATTTCAGCTTCCCCAAAATTTTGGACCGCGTTCAATTGGGCGTTCAACCCAACTATTAATGTATAGTTTTATTGTCAATCTGTCCATAAGGAACGTCAAAGCCATAACTTATTCCATTTGCTCTAAAAGGGGTTTCCATAAATCAGAAAATCGTATGGCAGCGCTTAAATTTATGTTTACGTATGACTGAAAAAAGTTCCGATAAAGATCTAACGCGAAGGTCATTCAGACATATTTGTAATCAATGCAAGTTTATTTCAAGCAGAACCATTTACATGATTTCGTATGATAATAAAGTTGCAGTTTATGGTTATGCCAAGTGTCTTGACTTAAGGGCAAAAAGGTAAGGTCAAAGTGCTAAAACCTAATGGAGGCAAAATGATTGACATGAACTTTGGTGAAAGTTTTCAACACGACCTTTGTGGTAGACGAATTTCGTTTTCACTCAAACTTTGGTATCACGAGTAGTACTAACTTTGTAGAAAACGTATTGAATGATAACATGAATCAGTACTTGGTAAACTTCCCATGGAACATTTTCAGTTTGAAGAGACCTTTGTAATTCGAGAACCTTATTGCGAAATTACATCTCAAGGGACGTCTGTCTGGGCCAGACATAACTTACTTAATGTTATTCCGATGGTAATTGAAAACGACCCTACTTGACCTTTCAAATCAAGAGACCTTTGGATCACGTAAATACAACGACATTTGAATATATCTCGTTTAGATATTGGAATCAGATCACGGTTCATGTTTTTGTGAACGACAACGGGTGTCGTCGATAATGGTTAGAGATGGGATTAGGGCAGTGGCGTAGCTAGGTAACCGCGGGCCCCGGGGCAAATAGAAAAATGAGGCCCCTTAAAGGAAAAAAAGAAAGGGATATGTATCACGCGCAACCTGTCTTTATTATTTATTCTAAAAATGAGAGTAACTTTGAAAAGTGTTCAGGGGTTCATTCGAGGGGCCCCCTGAGCTTGGGGGCTTCGGGGCACTGCCCCGGCTAGCCCTTTCGTAGCTACTCCACTGGATTAGGGCGACCAGCAACAGTTTTTAAGACCATTCAAATATGGGTGGCTTAGTCGTATCTGACAAAGTAAAGGCTATAAAATTCTAGTGTTAAATGTAAACAGGAGACATAAAACGGTTATTTCAGTTTTTATGTGAGACGGTGTTTCAGTACTGCTCTGGATTCGCTAAGAGATTGTTAAATGCCTAAAGGCGATATTGGAAAACGATTATCTAGCGTTATGTGAGTAATGCCAATCGTCTGGCAAGTTTTTACCGATAGCACAAAAATGTGGTGTTCTACAATCGAGGTATCCTGTTCTGCCGTATACGGTGTTGAATTAGCTAATGAACAAGTAATGGCTTCAACTTTAAGATGAAAGAGAAAACCGCCTACATATAATTTAAGACCAACACATTTCAATATACCTAGACTACCCAAGTATCTACCCATATTGATACTTAGACGACACACCCAAATAAATTCGGCTTTCACAAGCTTAGAACTCCAAGTACAGATATAAATTATGTACTAACGAGCGAACCACGTAAGGACAATGACCATAAACTTCAGAGAAACACCTGAGGTAGATTCGGAAATGTTATATAATATTATACTGATGGCAAAATAACTTCTGTACACGTAGCTTAGCAAAGTACTATAATACTAAAATATTAATACAAATAATATAATATACTAGCTTCTGCCAGCGGTTTCACCCGCTCCTGTGGGAACTTCTCGGCGCACCCGAATAAAACCTAAAGCCTTCCTCGATAAATGGGCTATCTAACACTGAAAGAATTTTTCAAATCGGACCAGTAGTTCCTGAGATAAGCGTGTTCAAACAAACAAACTCTTCAGCTTTATAATATTAGTATAGATAAATGTGTGCAATATGCATGCATAATTTGAAATGGTATACATTACGCCCCACGCTGAAACTGTCGTTGCAACCCCCCACGGTTTCAACCACTAAATATGGCAGCTACATTTTTCTTCCAGTGAAGTGAAGCTAATGTTATTTCTTTGTCAGGTTTAATGTCCCCGATTGAGGTTGGTGTTTTGGCAAGAAAAAGGGTACCTACAAATGTTTTGTGAAATAAAATATTTTTAATATATTTTTGGTTATTGTTATTTCTTGATCTATGTTTAGTCTAAATAATGAAAGTGAGAAAATTACTTGTGAGTAGCGGTATGCGGTAAGTAAAAGAGTATAGAATAAGAAGCTTTGCCGACCATAATTAAAAATTTGGGATAAGTACATAGTCTATAGATCGATAAATAAATTAAGAAATTAGCCGTTGTCTCCAAAATTCATCACTAGTATTGAATTTTATCATCTCAGTTATAAAGTGTCTATCATAGGCTTCTGTCATTGATTTCCTAAAAGGGCCTTCTTAAAATTCATAAAGACGAAATTACAAATAAAGGCTGTTATAGTTACGGCGTAAATAGGGACAAATAGCCTCCACAGAGGCAGCTCACGTAAAAATACAATTTAATAGGTTTTCCGTGCAAGTATTCCATGGAGTGTTAAATAAATCATTGGAGTACTACATAGTAATTGAGTAAAAATCATAATAATAATGAGATTTTTTCCCCCGTTGTAAAACGTCGTGGTCTTTCATCATAAATAGTTTTGATAGAATACGTTTAATTACATTTGAATGTACAGACAACAGCAGGTCAACGTATACGAATCTGTCAAATTTTACAAGTCAAACATTAACCTGCCTCCATTGTGGCAAGGTTGAAAATCGAAAGCAGAAATTTGACAGATTGTGGTAACTTGATGTGCTGTCGTCTGTAGGTACATAATGATTGTTATGGCACTTTTTTCTACGATTATGAACATAAACTGCCTTTAATATTTTTTTACATCCATTACATCCAACTTTCGACAAGTTCGACTGTTAGACAGTTTTCATTAAAACCGACTTCACAAAAATACACTGAAAGGGATAAAATAAAACTTTTCACATGGCTCTAGA
>NWSH02000162.1:5353817-5365195 GCA_002382865.2 Heliothis virescens | reverse complement strand
AAAGGGTTATGGGGACCCTTAGAAGACGGTTTCGTTTTCACCAACTGTTAGGGGTTAAAATTTCGCTGAAACAACATGTTCTTTAGGAGCTGGTCAAGGAGAGCTTTTAAGTAAAGGATCCCATACTTAGGTGGCAGTGTAGTCCCATACTTAGATGGGATCTTGCCGAATTGGGCATTAGTTTTATGTGCATGGCAGAGAGATACATAATGTGCATCAATTATTTGTAGGAAGCAGGTCAGGCTCCAACATAAGTGGTATTCGAAGCTACTTCCGAATGGTGTCAGAACATAAGGATATCGTAAGGTCCGTGATGGCCTTGCAGGGGATGATGTATATGTATAAACCTGACATTGAAAAGCTGCTAACGGTATGTAGCGTGTAGTATCATGACCTTTAGTGGATGTAGAGAAAGAAGATAACTAAAGAAACGAAGGATGGATTGTGTGAAAACCCTGGCTGGAAAGAATTATATTTTTGAGATGACGTCAGACAGAGAAAAATGGAAGAAGATACGATAAGCAAACCGTAAATAAATTGGTATAAAGGCAGGAGGACGATGATTAATAATATTGTCTGAATATTTTGTAGGGTTACGGAAGATTTTCCCATCTATGGGCAGAAGATAGGGTGAACCAAGTGCAAGAATTTGTAGATTCGAACCCCCTGAATGTTATGGTTAAGGATATGCTCAACAAGTATGAGAGTCAGACTGAGGAAGTTCTAAGCTTGCCTGAAAGACATGTCATCGGGTCTATCCAGATTAATATGGGTAAGATTCCAGGCTTCCACCCGCAACGTGATAAATGTCTCCACAGATCACCTGTCTCGGCCATGTCAACGCAAATCTATTACCACATTTATTATAAGTGTATTTATGTGATTTTTTCAGGACACATAAAATTGGCATTACACTTGGAATCAATAGAATGGAAGAGAATCCTGGGTAAACTACTGTGTCACGCTTACAAGGATCGAGTGATAAAGCTGATGCAGTTCATCAATGACCGAATGAAAACTATGGGCAAGAAAATAAAGGATCTGGATGACGTCAGAGTAGCCATGTTGTGCCTTGAGCTTATTAGAGAAGAATTCATAGGGTAATGATAAGCAGATAGATCAGAAAGTTAATTTGTGAAATCAGTACTTCTGATACAACTTCAACCAAAGTTATAGATCACTAGCTATTTCCTGCGGTATACCTGCTTCCCAAGGGATCTACTTTCGGCACCCGGTTAAAAAGTAACCTATGTATTCCTCGACCTGTATATTAAATGTGATTTAAATGGTATCTGTAGTTTTGTCATGAAAGTCTTGACTTTCAGACAGAGTTGCTTTCGAATTTATAGTACTTAGTTTAAAAAACCGGCCAAGTGCGAGTTGGACTCGCGCGCGAAGGGTTATAGCGGCAAAGGAAATACATAATTTGTGAAAATTTCAGCTCTCTAGCTATCACGGCTTATGAGATACAGCGCGGAGACAGACAGACAGACAGAAAGACCGACAGACAGACAGACAGACAACGAAGTCTTAGTAATAGGGTCCCGTTTTACCCTTTGGGTATGGAACCCTAAAAAATTAACAGACTGAGTTCACAGCAGTTTGGTCAGAATGCGAGTAAGACTCATACCTAGATAATTACGCGTTATATAAAATTTTGCATTTCCAGCATGGATATGGAATTGGACCTCATAGAAGAGAGTTATGGCACGTTCCACCAGTTTAACATCGATGTGCCTAAAGAGGACGCCGATATGGTGTACGGACTGCGATACGCCTTCCAGAATATGCTATTAACCGTAAGCACCAATTTTATTACTTTAAGTATTCGGTACAAAAGGACTCAGTTAGAAGCCTTTCGGAAGAATAATATGAGACTCCACCTTATTTTAAGTTCTGCCCAAACATCATTCCATCTCTGTTACATTTAGTTCTGCTTCATGTTCTCTTCGTCTTGTCTTTTCTTGAAAGGCTTCTATTGATATGGGGTTTATTTCATTCTTCTCTTTATGTTTGTAAGTATTAAGTCTAGTCATCTTCTTTCATTAGGTATCACCAGCGTTTCCAATCGAAACTAATCCACATTAACCAATTTATTTACCTCAATTTTAGTCTCAGCAAATACAACAAAAAATCGTCGACATGCAAGGCCCACTGCAGTCGGAGTTAACTGAAGGTGTAGCCACGTTCTTGGAAGATGTTCTCAAGTTTGACGCTGACTTCGACGCGTTTGGACCATTGACTCCCGGTCTTACTGCTAGAGAAGCTAGTGACAGGTACTTTAAAATAATACCCTCACTACTTAGGAAGCTGGTCAAATTATTAACTACTAGCTTCTGCCAGCGGTTTCACCCATATCCCGTGGGAACTACTCCGCGCAACCGGATAAAAAGTAGCCTTCCTCAATAAATGGGCTATCCAACACTGAAAGAATTTAAAGTTCAATCAAAAAATGTAACAAGTAAAGATAGAACAGAATTAGAAGACTTATAAGAAGTAATAACAGTGTTTATAATAGAAAAACATCAATAAAGGAAAATATTATGTAAGATCTACTACATGATAACTTACTCCATTTTAGGGTAATAATGTTCCAATCACGATTTGATGAGCTCTGGCGACGGTTTGAGATGTACTCCAGCGGTGAGAAGCTGTTTGGTATGGAAGTAAAGGATTATCCAATTCTGCATCAGAAGAAGAAGGAGTTCAATTTGTTGGGCAAATTGTAAGTTTAGAAAAATCGGTAGTGTGCGAACTTATCTAGCAGATATGGTAACATTGAGTAACTGAGGTAACTGCCACGTTTGTTTTTGTGATTGTAAGCTACCGCCGAAGATGAGGGTCCAGGTTAGACTCATGACTTTGGGAGAAATCACGTTGTGAATTTTCAGTACCGCTTACATAGCAGCCCTTAATCTAGAATTTGGAGGGACTTAAAAATAGTGCCCTCTGTTATTGCTAAAATTCCACGTGAAAAGTCGTGATTTGAAAAATTTTACACTATGACTTTTTAGGTGATAGCACTTATACTCAATCAACAAGTTGAAGAAGATGGCTAGTCAGAATGCTTTCTAATCCTGTTTATAATTACTAAGTACATGAATAATCTTTTAATTTCTGTATCAAACAGGTACAGCTTGTACTTGGCCGTAATGAACTCCATCGATGGCTATTTTGAAACGCCCTGGGTAGAAATACAAATTGAGCAAATTGTTGCACAGTTGGCAGAGTTTGATGTCAGGTAAAAAATATTCTATTTTATAAAGTTTTCAAGCGTCTAATTGTATAACTGGCTTCATCAAACTTATGGTTTTTCTTTTTGAAAAGGTGTCGAAAACTACCAAAGGCCATGAAGGATTGGCCAGCTTTCATTGAATTGAAGAACAAAATCGATGATTTCAATCAAACTTGTCCTTTATTGGAATTGATGGCTGACAAATCCATGAAAGACAGGCATTGGAGGCGACTAGAAAAACTGATGAGTAAGAAAATATCAACTGATTGTTATGATTTTTTTTTTCTGGAGGTATATATCTCTTAATTTTACTTTTCAGATTGCGTATTGGATGTGGAATCCGAAGCGTTTACATTGGCAAATGTTATGGAGGCACCGCTACTGAAAAACAAGGAAGATGTTGAAGTTGGTTACGACTCAATAACCTTTATTTTTTGGGCACTTAAGACTAGTTATAATATCTATAGGTCGTATACAGAAAGCTAGTAGCCGACGCTGATCTACCAGTCCTTATCGGTGGTGGTCAATTCTGTCATAGTTACTTTTGCTTCAATTTGCTTTCCTTCTCGCTTTATGTGTCTTGCCAGATCGTTCCAGCGCCTTTTATCAGCTTTTGCCCAAACGGCCATACTCATTAAAAAATCTGTTTCGTGCATCCACAGGACATTTGCATTAGTGCGGTAAAAGAGAAGGATATAGAAGCTAAATTGAAACAAGTAACAATGGATTGGGCTCTGATCGATCTTCAATTCGCCAACTTCAAGAACAGAGGCGAGCTCCTGATTAAGCCACAGGACACGTTAGATATCATCACCTTGCTTGAAGACTCATTGATGATCCTCAACTCTTTGGCTTCTAATAGGTATACTATTTACATAACTCCTATATTCTTTATTTTTTTAATGTACCACATCATCATTATCCTCCTATCCTTTTATATTTTTTTGGATTGGTGCAGCATGTTTTTATATTGCATATGTACGTCTTTCACAAGTCATCACTTGATGTCGTCTCACAAGTAACATTCTTTCCTATCTTTCGCACAATCTATCCATGGTTCCCTTACTTGTCATAATCATATACGTTCATGCACAAGACCTTCCTAACTTTTCGGCATCACATGCTCATTCTGCTTGTTTCCATAAAGCTTCTTGGATGTAAACTTTTTAATAAACCTTTAGTTACTTATCTTCTTCTTCGTCGATGCACTCTTGACAGAGTGGTCGTGGTCATCATGTCGATGGTGTAGATGTGACGCGCTTCACGATTTCTCGCCACCGCTGTCTGTTGGTCGCATGTCTTGCACACTCGTGTAATGGATCGCCCACACCAGTCTTGATTTGGTCGGTCCATCTCATGGGCGACCTCCCACGCGGTCTTTTGCCTTCCACTTTCCCTTGAACGACAAGTCGCTCAATAGAATTATTGTCACGCCGTGACACATGGCCAAAGAATTTTAAAATGCGAGTCTGTACTACAGTCGATAAACGCTGCTTAATGCCGAGTTCTTGGATTATCGATACTTATACGATACTTAAATCATTTGTAATATAAAGGTACAACGCGCCATTTAAGAAAGAAATATTGCTCTGGATAAACAAACTGGTGAACACTAGCGAGATCTTGGAGAAGTGGCTTCAAGTTCAGAATCTGTGGATGTATCTGGAGGCCGTGTTTGTAGGTGGTGACATCGCCAAGCAACTGCCGGCAGAAGCCAAGAGATTCGCGGTAGGTACAATTTTTGTACGAAATTATGAAAAGACTAGCCGTTTTACGCGGTATCACCCGAGAGGGATTTTTTTTCCCGTACCCGAATAAAACATAGCCCATGTTCAGCGCAAAGAACGTAGCTTCCTAACAGTGAAAGAATTATTCAAATCGGTTCAGTAGATCCGGAATCTATTCCTTACAAACAAATCTTTCCTCTTTATATATTAGTGTAGAAGATAAGTGCAGGCTACATCAGTACAATTCTAGAAGTGCGTGGAAGCGTCTGTAAAATTGATGATTACCGAGTTTGAGAGGAGATGCTCGAACAATATAAAATACGCGCGGAAAAGTCCACTAGTCTTCCAGAAAACGCTAGACATTCGTTCTAAGGGGCTATAATACAGTCGGACAATTTTCTATCGTACCACAACAAAATATTAATAACAAGTTTAATGTTGACAGGGAATCGATAAAACTTACGTGAAAATAATGTATCGAGCGCGTGACATCGTGAACTGCGTGGAGACATGCACTGCGGACGATACGTTGAAACAACTCTTGCCACATTTGTACGACCAACTGGAAGCTTGCCAGAAGTCCCTGACCGGCTACTTGGAGACGAAGCGTCTCATCTTCCCCAGGTTCTTTTTCGTCTCCGATCCTGTGTTGCTGGAGATCCTTGGACAGGCTTCCGATCCTCATTCTATACAGGTTGGAATTCATTTCTATTTGTATCCGAATTAATTGTTTTTTTAATATCAGCTGCTTTAATCATATATTATTTTATTTGAGCTTAGAATTCTTCTTTCTCTTATCTTTACCCTCTATCTTTTGTTATGGGCATCAAGAGTCTGGGGCCATTTCGCTATTTCTTGTAGTGTTTATTATTGCTAGAAGAAGTATCTTATGATAGACAAAATTAAGGAGAATAGGAAGAAAACAGAAACTAGCGTATAATAAAACTTTATTTCAGTCACACTTGCCGAGTATATTCGATGCAATCTACACGGTCGATTTCGACGATAAGGAGAGAATTGTCGTCATGAATTCCAGCAATGGAGAATCTATACCCCTTGAAATACCCGTGCCTTGTTTAGGTGGGGTTGAGGTAAGTAAAAAATAAATGTTATAAATCGTGTTAATATAAGCCAAGGCAAAGCCGTATTGATCAATCGATCATAAAGTTAAGCAACGCTTGGTGAGGTCGGTCCGTGGATGGGTCATAACGAGTTCCGTCTTTCCGAAGGCACGATAAACTGGTGGGGCCTGGCTGTAATTTGAACATCTTTGGCAGTTTTTGCGGGTAGTCAGAAGCCAGAAAATCTCATAACCAGTTTTACCAATGGGTATCGAGTTGCTCCGGGTAACTGGGTTGTGGAGGTCAGACAGGCAGTCGCTCTATGTAAAACATTGGTTCTCAGCTGCATCCGGTTAGACTGGAAGCCGACCCCAACATAGTTGGGAAAAAGCTTGGCAGATGATGAAAGCGTGATAATATTTATCAAGATTCTCTCATGACTTAAAGAACTCTTTTATTGCAGATCTGGTTAAATACTCTCCTGGATACAATGAAGAATACGGTCAAAAATATAATCGCTAATATTGCACAAACCATGATAGGTGATCCAGAATTTGAATTTTTAGTCGGATTTTGGAATTTCCCTGGCCAGGTAAACAAATTACCATAATTTTACAAACTCACCTCAAAAGTTGTTTTTACGGACCAGATTTCAATGCATTTTCACAAATAGACAGAGGGATGTGGAAGCTGAGACGAGGCTCTAGTAGACACCAGCAGGTCAACCTACCCGAATCTGACAAATTTTATCAATCGAAAATTAACCATCCACTATTGTGATATGGTTGAAAATCTATTTAAGAATTTTGACCGATTTAGGTAGGTTTGTACATTCCACGTAATTGATTCCAGGCTGGCCTGTTAGGAATGCAGATACTATGGACGAGCGATGCAGAATATGCACTAAAGAAAGCAAAAGCAGATCGATTCATTATGAGAATTACTAACCAGAAGTTCCTTGACTTGCTGAACGGTCTTATTGACCAGACCATCAGAGATCTAGCTCCTTTAGACAGAACGCAAATAGAGACTATGATCACTATACACGTACATCAAAGGCACGTAATATTAGTTTATAAGTGTTGCAGTAGTTACCTTGTATGCCTCTGTAGAAGAGGAAATACTAAATAGTTCTTTAAAATTAGAAGGTCATTATCCTGCTAGTCATTTCCTAATTTCTTTTCAGGGTCAACACAGTATACCTTCTTCTTCTTCTTCCGTACTTCTCGGTCTGAATCAAAATAGCCTTTTTTCTAGTTTTTCCCTGGTTTTTTTATCATGTTGTATTCTGTTATAGGGATATTTTTGACGATCTAGTGAAGATGAGAATCAAAACGCCGGGAGATTTCGAATGGCAAAAGCAAGCCCGATTTTATTACATTGAAGACACCGATGACTGTTTAGTGTCTATTACAGATGTTGACTTTATATATCAGGTGCTAACAATTTATTCTTTAGCATCAAATTATATTAATGTTCCTCCTTATTTTTTCCTGCTCTGTTTCTTATTTATTTTTAGTCATCGCAATGTTCCCTTCTAATTTTTCTCTATCCTTATTCTACTCTTTGTAACCCGGATTTGATCCCTTCTATTCTATTATTATATTATATTCTGTTCCCAAATTATTTGAATAAAACAAAATTCCGCAGAATGAATACCTGGGCATTACGGAGCGGCTGGTGATCACGCCGCTGACGGACCGCTGCTACATCACGCTGTCGCAGGCCATCGGCATGAGCATGGGCGGCGCGCCGGCCGGCCCGGCCGGCACGGGCAAGACCGAGACCACCAAGGACATGGGCCGCACGCTCGGCAAGCTCGTCATCGTCTTCAACTGCTCCGACCAGATGGACTTCCGAGGTAGGTCACTACAGGAAACTAGAGAAGCTTCGACTCGAAGAAAGCAGAGTTTTTAAACAACCAAGGGAATGTCTCTATTCGGAGAGTTTCTAAGAGGGGTGGGACGAGACGTTAATAACGAAATTCTATTGGTTGTTTAAACTATTCTATTGGTTTTATTTACTAACATGATCTTGGATATTAATTATATATGTTAGCTTAAGGTATATATCTATGGGCCATAGTTGCCTGATAATAAAGGTTTAAATAAAAAAAAAAATTAAAAACTTCTCCACTGCGCTTTGGTGAGGTCTGAACTATTTATGACAGCGTTCCTAGTTTTGTTTTTTGTTTTTGAGTTTTTTAAGAGTAACAGGATTTAGTAGTCAAAACACTGTCTTTCAAATGAGTCATGTGGTGCAAAATGATAAGAATAGGTTACTTGGCAACAATGTTGTCTTTTAAAGCGATAGGCGATTAAATTTCCTACCAGTACTGATTCGACTATATGGCTCTCAAGCAGTAATACTTATTCTGACTGCCTCAACAGATTACTGAGGGGCTTTCTAGCATACTACATTAACTTCTCCTTGTCGCTCAGGTCTGGGCCGTATCTACAAGGGCTTAGCCCAGTCAGGCACTTGGGGCTGCTTCGACGAGTTCAACCGCATCGAGCTGCCTGTCCTTTCTGTGGCGGCACAGCAGATCTACATCTGCCTCACTGCCAGGAGGGAGAAGAGGGAGTTCTTCATTTTCAGGTGCTTTCTTTTACTAGCAAATAATACAACTAAATAAAATTACAGATACATCTTGTAGAATACTTGAGATTTTTTACGAGTAGTCTGAAACAAGGAAGTCTGGCGACCATTCTTCTCAAGGGGTATCGGGTGACTGTGTTGTGAAGGTCAGATAGGTAGTCGCTCCATGTAAAACGCTGGCTCTAAGCTGTATCTGGTGTAACTTGAATCCGACTTCAGCGTTCTTGGAAAAGTCTAGGCAGATGGTATCTGTATGCATACGTAGTATATAGTAGCAATGGTTTATTTGATGTATTGCTTGTTAGTAATAGGTATTCATTATGCTGGCAGTGATGGCGATACAGTGAGTTTGAACCCGGAGTTCGCCTTCATCATCACCATGAACCCGGGTTACGCTGGACGACAAGAGCTGCCTGAAAACTTGAAGATTCAGTTCCGTTCCGTCGCTATGATGGTCCCGGATAGGCAGATCATCATCAGGGTCAAGTTGGCCAGTTGCGGATTTAAAGATAACATTGTATTAGGTATATCGTACATTCGTAATTACCTACTTTACGGCCTGTTTATGGGTTCTAGCTAAAGTTTTCAAACTATTACCATACAACATGTTTTGAATTTTGACTACTTTTCTATCTGTCAGATAGCTATCTAAAACTTTATCTGGAACATGTGTAACTGGCCCCTAGTCTTTCAATTGTTGTTTAGTTAAGCAGACATTAATAGTATGTAATGTAAAGGTTAGATAAGGTTATGTAGAATGCAGATTTCGCGTAGGGCTCTCATATTCATTGGTTGGCGATTTCTTTTCATGCATACCATCGAGAGTTGGGATGTTTGTAATATTTTTCATCTGTCGATAGATGCCGCATGTGGGTTGTAGAATATTCTTGTTTCTGAAAGTAATAGACTGATCAAAATTTTGTACTGAATACACCACTTGCATTTTACCAATGAATTGAATTGGTAAAATGCAAGTGGTGATAAGCTGCAACAGACATTCTGCATGCGACCAATGAAAATGGCCGAGCCACCATTAGAACCTCGTTAGTGGCGACGAATTAGTTATTTAATTTTATCTCATGTTGTCCCACTGCAGGGCAAAACCTCTTTTCCACTCGTTTATATCTGTTGGCATCTATTTGTTACGATGAATAATTCTAATTAATATTACCCACAGCCCGTAAGTTCTTCACATTGTACAAGCTATGTGAAGAGCAGCTATCGAAGCAAGTGCACTACGACTTCGGACTGAGGAATATATTGTCCGTGCTGCGGACCATGGGAGCTCAGAAACGTGCCAATCCTGATAACACTGAGGAGAATATCATGATGAGAGTATTGAAGTAAGAAAATATTGAGTAACTAGCTTCTGCCAATGGTTTCACAGTGGGAACTTCACGACCCTGGATAAAAAATAGCCTATAGCCTTCAACGATAAATGGGCTATCTAACATAAAATACTCCTGAGATTAGCCCGCTTAAACAAATTCTTCAGCTTCATACTATTAGTATAGATGATATTTTTACGCCAGGTTCAGGATAATGCCACTTTGGTACTTTTCAGGGAGATGAACGTGTCAAAATTGGTGGACGAAGATGAACCCCTATTTATTTCATTGATTGAAGACTTGTTCCCTGGCATGAAGCTAACTCAAACTGTTCAGAGGTAAAACTAAAAAAAAATACGGTCGGTTAATTACTTATTTATTAAAGAAGTTATAGGTAAATTTTGAACGCTAGCTTCCGCCAGCTGCACTACTGGTTTGTGTAGGATATGAAATTATTTTGCATTGAAGCGGCCGCAGCACGTGCAGTTGCCGTCAGATATTGACCGATATCATGCAGTCGGGGCATGTGCTAGCTGCCGACCAGTTGCAGTTGGCATTCAAAACGTACCTTAATTCATAAACTCTTCAATTATTTCTTGTAATTCAGAGAAATGCAGCGCGCCATAGTTTTGGTGGCCGAACGCACTGGACTAGTTAATCACCCAGATTGGAACTTGAAGATCATTCAGTTGTTCGAGACGTCTCTGGTGCGACACGGCTTGATGACGATGGGACCTACTGGCTCGGGCAAGACCACCTGCATACATACACTCATGGCGGCTCTCACGGAAATTGGAAAACCACACAGGGAGATGAGGATGAATCCTAAGGTTTCTATGATTATTAAGGGTATTATATGACGGAACGAGGGTCGGCATTTCCATAAGTTTATATAGTAAACGATGTTCCACAACCTTGAAAAAAATCACACAGCTAGCCAAAGAATGCTACTAGTCCATGAAACTTTCGAATTTTTGGTCATGCTTAAGAATAAGTCTAAAAAAAATTCCAAAAATGACTAAAAACGCGTAAATCGCACTCCCGCATTGTCATAAGTGTGACGTAAGTATCACGAATTATTATATGAAAGTTATCAAATAATAAAGTTAAAAGTATAGACCAGTCCATGAAACCTTTATTTTTTTAAAATACATTTTGATTTTCTAGTAAAACGATCACAAAGTTGACCAATTTTTTCTCTCAAAATCTCCATACAAATTTCTATGGAACAAAATGGATCCGCGAGGGCGTGCGGATCGCATTCTGTCACTTCAGTCGGCCGCGCGCCCCCAAAGTGAGAGCACGTCGCTTTGCGCCGCGTTGACAGATCGCGATCGAACTGTGTACGGACGCAAAATCCATGCACAGTGTTCTCGTTCCAAAATCTTGTTTCAATGTTTTATTTAAGTACTTTCATAAATCAAATTTT
>NWSH02000162.1:5334839-5348381 GCA_002382865.2 Heliothis virescens | reverse complement strand
TTTGCCTACATTGACATATATGGCTACTGCGATTTGTCTGTCAGCCCCATTTATATTTAACAATATGCTCGACAATCCGAATTTTCCCAATACACGTTGTCGACTCGAAATTATTATTTTTTTATTTTCTAATATTTTCTAATATATATTCGTGGAAGTTGATGGTCATGATGGTTGATCTTATGGCTAGTGTTGAACGAACTAGACAGAGTGTGGGTATTACAGTTTTTAAACTACTTTACGAGGAGAGGGTTCTCAATTTAGATGTTTATTTATTTTTCTTATGTTTGTTCTCACTAATCTCTTTCGTTTACCAACCGATTTGAAAAAAGTATTTATTGTTTCCTTCCTTCCTTCCCAAATGGTCCCATTGTTATCGAGTCCAAGATCTGAAGATGGAAAACTTGAAAAATTTAGGGCACACATGGGATAAAACTTGATATTCAGATGCTTCATAAAACTGTTGGCCTGATGATGGAGACAATAGAGAGAGAGAGTCGAGTGAACACTGCAACGGTAACCGTTAACAACTTCGTATTTGGGCTTTTATTATTCCTGTTGACGAGAATTTTCAATGGGGGAATAAAATAGAATAGGTCTTTATTTGCTTTGAATGTAGATGCATGAAATAGGATGGAAAATTACATAATACATAATAATAATACATTCTGCCTTATTAGCATGCAAATATAAATAAAATTGGGAATTAATTAATGCCTCAATTTATTCAATTATATGCTAATATTTCAATTTTTATATTTAGTAACACTATACAAAGTTATAATTATGTAAGCGTGTCGAAGTCCAACGACCCACTGTGCGTGCGGACATGTATGCACACGCACACAACGTTGTTAGGGTAACGTCAAAAAACCCAAATTTCGCGCCGAGCATTCCCGAAGCTTGGCCTTAACCGAATACAGCTCTTGGAAAATTATTTTATTGCTCTGAAGGTAGCTTCTGATGTATAAGATTAAAATTCATTTCAAATCAAATGGTTGACTTCAGAGGGGTAAAGCTATTTGACGAGGTCCGTGTTATACATTATCCATCTAAAAGTGTTCACAGCGTCATAATAATGTCATTATATCATTCTATTGCCGTGCATTGCTGAACTTAGGCTTCCCTGAATGAGCACCAGCCATCTCGGTCTAGGACATCCCGCATCTATACACTGCTCGCAAACTTAAAATTATCGGTCCTCCGTTTAGCAATGGCATAATGATTTAAATTTGACAATGGTGGAGTTTGGCAGATTTTAATGATGAAATACTTATTACTTAGGCAATCACAGCACCACAAATGTTCGGCCGTTTGGACGTAGCAACAAATGACTGGACTGATGGTATTTTCTCTACTCTGTGGCGAAGAGCATTGAAGGTGAAGAAGTCGGATACTACTTGGATCGTTTTGGGTTTGTTGTTGCATTACTTCGCATTTCAATTACCTATCTATCTGTGGTTTTGCTTAAAGATAGGAATATGACATTAATTAGCCCCATCCAAGTTGCTGGGGAGTTTGTTGTGCCACTTCTTCTTCCTAGCAAAAACTCAGGAAATGAAGGTTAAGGTTAAGCGCCTTTGGGTATTTTGCGGCTGTCTTTTGTTTTAGACGTTCATAAAGGTCTGTTTTGCAGCCAAGTTTATATAAATGCTTTTGAGTTAAATAATGTCAAATTATTCTATCTAGTAAGGAAAAAAAAGATGGACAGGTTATTGAAATCCGCCGTTTACGAATTAAATAGTGTGTTGATAAAGTGAGGCTTAAATTATTATCGTCGTCACATCGTTGTTTCACTAGACGGTCCCGTGGACGCCGTGTGGATCGAGAATTTGAACTCCGTGCTGGATGACAATAAGACGCTGACCCTGGCCAATGGAGACCGCATCACGATGGCACAGAACAGCAAGTTGGTGTTCGAGCCGGATAACGTGGACAATGCGTCTCCAGCTACCGTCAGTCGGATGGGCATGGTGTTCCTGTCTTCATCGGTGCTCAAATGGCAACCTATACTAGAGGTAAGTTATTGGTAAAGACTAAGAGCCAATTTCAGTGGTTCCAGATAAAGTTATCTGTTAGATAATGCCATCGAAAAGTGGAAAAAACATTTCTCTGGCACTGGCCGTAGGTTCTTCATGAAGTTGACCGAAGTATCGTAAAAGGAAAAGTATGATATAAGAATTTTAAGTAAATTCCCCAGGGCAACTTAGATTAGGTGTGATTTCCACCAAATGGTGCCGTCTGGTCGAACTTGTACTTTGACAAAACCCGCTAAAGGTTTGTAAATTCTCAAAAAATAACTATGATACCTACGTGATAACTTTATTTTCTCAGGGGTGGTTAAAGAAGCGCCCTCAAAAAGAAGCAGATTGCTTCCGTCATGCTTTCCAGAAAGTATATGACGAGGTACACGATTATGTTCAACAGAAACTGGTCGCTAAAATGAAACTTCTAGAAGCTATCTATATCAGGTTTGTGTGCTACTTATAGCTGTCAAATCAAATTTCAATAACCTATCTGTATTTTGTTTTCCTTACTAGAGATAGAATTTTGACATTAGCCCTATATAAAAGATGTCAAATTCGTATCTCTAATAAGTAAATCAATAGATAGATTGAATATTGGGAACGGTCGTAAGACATTATCTGGTTATCTCTTGCTTTTCAGGCAATGTATCGATGTACTGATTGGATTACTACAAATTGAAGTCCCTGGAGGCAGTAAGTTAGAACTTCCCTATGTGATATCTTTAAAATAGATCGATATATTTCTTATGTCATACCTATACATTTAGTATTTGTAGATTCAACATTGTAACTCATTTAGGTCGAATCTATGTATAACCAGGTCATTAGGCTTCATAGGGCATTTTGAAAGGCATAATAAAAGCATTCTCATAACTCTATGATTTTAAAATTTTAAAAGTGTGAGGTAAAATTTCAAACTCACTGATATTTGCAGAGGCTCACTCCGACCGTCACCTGGAACGCCTGTTCATCTTCGCCATGATGTGGTCCCTGGGCGCAGTGCTGGAGCTAGACATGCGCACACGCATGTCCGAGTTCATGACCAAGCTACCTGTCAAAATGGACTGGCCAGGTGCCAAGCATAAGGAATGGGTCATGCCCTTTGAGTACAACGTTAATCCCGCCGGTGCCTGGGAACACTGGTTAGTTCCTCTGTCAGTTATCATCATCTGCCTAGCCTTTTCCCAATTTTGGGGTCGGATTCCTGTCTTACCTCATGCAGCTGTACCAGTGTCATACATACAGTGACGGTCTATCTGATAGCCTTAATCCAGTTACCTAGATAACCATATACCATTTATAGCTTAGATAGATTTATAGCTTCTGATAACCCGTAACGACTGCCAAAGATAACATGCCTTTCAAAACACGGAGGGACTCATATGACCTTGAAAGTGACCACCTGGTCACTTCCACGGATCGACCTCATCAAGCGTTACAATCATTATGATAAAAGATAAAAATTCCAAGATATCATTGTTATTCAGGTCCGAAAGTGTGGAAGACTACATTTACCCCTCAGACACCATACCGGAGTACGCTTCTATCCTGGTGCCGAATATCGACAACGTGTGCATCACGTTTCTGATCACCACCATCGCGGCCCAGGATAAGGCGGTCCTACTGATAGGGGAACAGGGCACCGCCAAGACTGTCATGCTGAAGAGCTACATGACCAAGTACGACAGCGAGGTCAAACTGTTCAAAATCATCAACTTCTCGTCTGCTACTACGCCGAATATGTTCCAGGTGAGCTTTAAAATTGAAATTATGTTGTGGTTCGCAATTAATAACAACACTTGAACCAATACCTTGAAGGAAACACAAAGTCAGCTGACCATAACGTGTTGCAAAAAATTCATCATATGACTTTTTCCTTTGGCTGATTGCGTGCACTTCTTTTTCTATCACTGCTTAACCCATTAACGCAATCGAATAACTGTTCTCGTCAAACTCAACGGTAGCTAGTCACTAAGTTCAGAGGTCAATTACGCCTCCTTTACCCGCTGGTATGGCACACTCTACCAACCGGCTAACTAGACCAACTACATCTCTGCCACAGCGTATTATAGAATCCTACGTGGAGAAGCGAGTGGGCATGACGTACGGTCCTCCTGGTGGGAGAGCCATGACTGTCTTCGTAGACGACATCAATATGCCCGTGGTCAACGAGTGGGGTGATCAGGTAATATAAAGTTCGCACTAAATCTTGCTATTCATTTGGCTCCTTGCACATTTGTTCGTACTTACTACTACAATGGGGAAACGATTTGCTGGTCTGAAGTGAGTTAGCTATTGAATTCACGAAGTCGAAAAAAATTGGCTAACTTCAGAATTGCAAGTGTCTTATAAATATGTCTATCTATGCTAATTAATTACAAAGTTTGTTTAGTTGAACGCGCTAATCTCGGATACTTTCTTTTTTCTGCATCCTTATCCACGAACGGGTAGGAATTCCTACAGCACGTTTAAGCATATATCGTAATAAGTAATGTTTAATAATTCTAGGTGACCAACGAAATAGTCCGACAAATGATGGAATGCGGTGGTTTCTTCTCTCTTGATAAGCCTGGAGACTTTATAACCATAGCTGGCATTCAGATGTTCGGTGCTATGATTCATCCAGGTAGGTTTTATGACTATCCTCCTAAAATATGTTGAAATTATTTTCTTGCAATACAGTATAATCTTTAAGGGTGGTATCTACGTATCTACGTTTTGAATGCTAGCTGCCGACTGCAACTGACGATCTCACGTGCCGCAGCTGCACTACTGGTGTGTATGTATTGACGTAAAATCGTATTGGATCGAAGCGGCAGCAGCACGTGCAGTCGCCCTCAGATATCGACCGATTTCATACAGTCGCGACATGTGCGGTCGGCACTCGGCAGCTACAGTCAAAGCGTACCTTTAGGCGTAATCAGTCGTTAAATAGCCGGTAATCAGCGGCAATTTGAAGGTGGCCTATTGTTTGGTTATCGTCATAATTTTAAGGAACGCTTAGTTTTTGTAAAACTAACAATACTGATTGACAATAATAATGATTTTTAGGTGGCGGTCGTAATGACATCCCTCCTCGTCTGAAGAGACAGTTTAACATTTTCAACTGCACTCTACCCAGCACTATTTCAATGGACAAAATATTTGGTAATACCACAGATCGCTTACTATGGACTACGTAGCAGTTAGATCACTCCATACAAAAAATAAAAATTCCGCAAGGCGATAGCTGCATTAGAAAATGAATCTTAAAAACTCCAACGTTCGGTTGTTATTCCAATGCGATAGCGTACCGTGTCATTTATATTTACATTTACAGTTGTATCTAGACTAGTATTATAAAGCTAAAGAGTTTGTTTGTTTGAACGCGTTAATCTCAGGAACTGCTGGTCCGATTTGAAAAATTATTTCAGTATTAGATAGCCCATTTATCGAGGAAGGCAATAGGCTACTTTTTATCCAAGTGCCCCGAGTAGTTCCCACGGGACGCGGGTGAAACCGCTGGCAGAAGCTAGTCATTTATTTTTAATGGGACTTTGATTTTTACATACCTTACGGTCTTTAACAAAAAATATTCAACATTTCAGATACAATTAGTACAGGATACTTCTGTAAACAACGCTTCGACAAGAAAATCGTGGAATTTATGCCGAAACTTGTGTCTGTTACTCGTGTCATGTGGCAACAAACTAAGGTATGTATAAGTCTTTACAACACTACTCGTAAAAATAAGCAGGGATTCATTATCATCATTATCACGGACGTAGCTATAGCTGTGACAAGGGGGGGGGTCCCCAAAATAAAAAACAGAGCTTTAAACATTGCCTGCAACTATAACGCGCAAGTGTAGTCGCAGGTAATCTATAATATACTAGCTTCTGCCCGCAACTTCGTACGCGGATCCTGTTTTTTTTTTATATAAAAACCTTCCCTCGATCTGTACAAACATTTTAAGACCAAAATAAGCCCGATCGGTCCAGCCGTTCTTGAGTTATGCGCTTACCAACACATTTAGCGATTCATTTTTATATCTAGCGATTCATTTTTATATATAAGATGTATAACTTAGGTTACTCTAAGTCAGTGGCGGCGCTAGACCGAATGTGTACGTCGGCGAAATCGAGTTCGCGAGGCCCTTGTTGCCGTGGCCGGAGAGGGGAGGGTGATTGGGTTGTTACACAATTTTGGTACTTACCTAATGTATAATTTATGAAGCAAAGAAGTAGAAAGCAAAAAATATGAATGCGCGAGCGAAGCGAGCGCGAAATTTTTCCAGCTCTACGTGTAAACATCGAAAAAAAAGGGCGCGAGTGGAGCGAGTGCGATTTAGTTTTGTTGTTTTAGATTAAGTCACAAAAATGTATCCTATGAATTTTGTAAAGCTGAAATTGCCGCCATTTGTTTTAGTTAATTTGTGGGGGCATAAAGCCAAGAAAAATACAGACTATGTCATATAAATGCGCGAGCGAAGCGAGCGCGAAATTTTTTTATATGTTCGAGGATTAAACGTGGTTGGCGAAACGAAAATAGATAGGTGAGTAGTTTTTCTGCGAGGCCCCTTCAAGCGCGAGGCCGTCGGCGGTCACCGACGCCTATCGCCGCCTCTGCTTTAAGTAGGTGCCTTTAAAGAAAGTTATATGCAATGTATGTATTGCAATATTTATTCAAAAGCAACAAAGTTGAAAGTTTAGAGTAATAGATTTAAAATACTCTGTTTTTATATACATACGTTTGTTTTCTAAAATCGGCGCGGTGCATGTAATTTGTTTCTGTTGGACAAGTAAGACAGATATGAATGGGGGGTGTCCGGACACCCAAAACACCCCCCTTATATACGTCCGTGATCATTATCTTTGAGCTTGAGTAACAGCGCTGAAAACCAGCGCTGTTGATTCAAGCCTGCGAACACGAGTCACAGCTTTTAAGCTGAGCGCTGACCCATTTCACACATTATGGAGGCAACTGTATTGTTTTTATGTTCGTAGTTTATTTTGTCCTCAGGTATTATATGTTTGTTGTCTTTTTGTGTGTCAAATAAATAGTTTTTCTTTCTTTCTATCTTTAGCCATTTTCTACCACGGTGTAGGCCTCCATCAATAGTTTCCACTCTGCTCTATTTTGGGCTGTTTCGATCCAACTATTGCTCTCCACCTTGATTATGTCATCTTTCTATGTCGACTGCGGCCTTCTAATTGGTCTTTTACAATCCCATAGTCTCCTTTCCCAGATTGTTTTGCACCATCCGTCAGATATTCTGGCTATGTAGCTAGATTAAGATTGTTTATTTGACTATTTCTCATTCTATGGGTTTTCGCAACATCCTGTGTAATATACAAGGTGTTAGGGTTCGTGCAAAACTCTTAATGCCGCATCTAAAATCCACAACTAAATTCACCATAATGTTAATAGAACTTTTAATTATCCAGATAAAAATGTTGCCAACGCCTGCAAAGTTCCACTATGTGTTCAACCTCAGGGATCTATCTCGTATATGGGAAGGCATATTGTACATAAAACGAGAAGAGCTGACAAGTATCAACACGGCACTCAAATTGTGGTTCCATGAATGTTTGAGAGTCATATCCGACAGGTACAGTCGCGGTATTAGTGCAGTACCAACTTTCAATCATTCGCAATTTTGTAGTGTAGGCTATGCGACAACAAGACTAACGAGGCTGTTACTGTGATCTAGTGCATTAATGACCCCGGATCGTCCATGTAGCTCTGCAATCGTCATCTGCCTAGCTTTTTCCCAAAAGCGTTGGGGTTAGCTTTAGTCTAACTGGGTACAGCTGGCTGCCAGTGGTCTACTTCGACGCTTGTCTGACCTTCTCAGCCTTGTTACCTGAGCAAGCCTAGTTTAAGCAATAGATTTTACGTATTAGTTTATAAGTATTGTTATGTTATATGATATTTGTATTTTTTACGGACCATAGTTGCCTGAAACAAACGTATAAATAAAATAAAAATAAATATAATAGAGATGGAATAATAGTCTTTTTGAACTAGGTTTACCACATTCGAAGACAAGGAATGGTTTGTGACAAATTTCTGGAAAACTGCCGCACAGGAGTTACCTGAATACAAAGCCGAGTTCCCGGAGGAAGAAACGTTCTTCGTGAACTTCTTACGGGAGCCTATAGACCCCACCGGTGACGAGGATGAAGATTTCAGCACTGATGCTCCTAAAGTATACGAGGAGTTGCCATCGTTAGTAACTGACTTTTCAAATTATATCTATGTAAGAAAAAGGGAGTGCGTGTCAGTGTTCGTGCCCACACTTGCATCCTACAAGGAGATCAGCCAGTTGCGCAGGACGTATTATAATGCACAAGCGTTTGCGTAGACACAGGTGCACTTCCTATTCCCTCACTCTTATAGCCCGAAGGGACGGCAATCCGACACGACCGGAGTGAGATCAGGCGTAGGACCAACATTAACGTGCTTTCCGATATACCGGTATATCAGTCACCAACTTCCAGACACCGGGCTGTTTTGTGTAAGTTTCGAAAACCTATAAAGCAATTTCGGCCCGACCCGGGTATCGAACCCGAGACCTCGTGCTCGGCAGTCCAATGGGAATGTATGTGTGACATTAGATCTCCCAAATGGATGTACCGATTTGGTTTCAAAGGTGATCCAATGTTTTAATATTTTGCCGCAGTTGGGAATTCCTACTGAAGAAACTCGTGACTTTCCAAGAGACGTTCAATGAACAGATCAGAGGAGCTCACCTGGACTTGGTGTTCTTCCATGATGCGATGGTTCACCTGTTCATCATATCCCGAATTATAAACACTCCACGGTATGTCGAACTAAAATATTATATACATGTGGTACAGCTCAGACGTGGCCAGTTCTTGGCTGCTGCTCTTATTTGGGCTAGCGACATAAAGTGGCTTCTGGTTTTGCATATCTTTTTACGGATACCTGCTGCCCAATCTCATCTCCTCTTCTAAAACAACCCTGCGTTTCCTATTTCCATACCCCATTCAACTGCGCTGTTTGTCATTGTTCTCAAATACCTTCCCTCAAAATAAAGAGCGGCAACGGACTCGAAATCTCTTAGGTTATTATCCATGAGTGATCATCGCCTAACATCAGGCTATCCATCTCCTCGTCCTCCTATCATATATTAAAAAGTCATTTAAAACAGTTTCTCGGCCTAATGATCTGATGTGCTTACAGTGGCAATGCTTTGCTGGTGGGTGTCGGCGGATCCGGCAAACAAAGTTTAACCAAACTAGCATCGTTTATTGCCAACTTTTCGTTCTACCAAATAACTTTGACAAGGTAACTATAACTTTTACCAATTAGATCTTTGTTGCAACTATTCCAAATTAAATGTACTTTCTAAATATATTTTGGACTCAGCTTGAAGAAATCTGGAGTATAAAGTCTGATATCACCAACCCGCATTGAGCAAGCGTGGTGATTAACGCTCAATCTTTTTCAATGTGAGAGGTGGTTTGTGCCCAGCAATGGGACGATAAAGAGGTTGATGATGACGATGATGAATCTTTGTTGTAATTAATAATGATTTTTAAAGCTTTATTTGTGATCCTCAGATCGTACAACGTGAACAACTTTATGGACGACATTAAGGTGTTGTACCGTGTGGCTGGGCTACAGGGGCGCGGTATCTCCTTCATCTTCACCGACAACGACATCAAAGACGAACAGTTTTTGGAGTTCCTCAACAATATCCTCAGTTCGGGAGAAATAGCCAATTTGTTCCCCAAAGAAGAAATGGGTATTTTATCAAATACTAGCTTCCGCCAGCGGTTTCACCCGCTTTCCCGTGGAAAATACTACGCACACCCGGATAAAAAGTAGTCTAAATCCTTCCTCGACAAATAGGCTATCTAACATTGAAAGAATTTTTCAAATCGGACCAGTAGTTCCTGAGATATTAGCGCGTTCAAACAAACAAACTCTTTAGCTTTATAATATTAGTAAGTATAGATTTTACAAATTTTTAAATTAAAATTTCGTCTGTTGGAAGAAGCTGACTTTTATGTAGTTCTGCTATTCATTTAGTCCTATAATTTAAGCACGATTTTAATTGTTCATATTCTTTCAAGAAGTTTTTCTTCATTAAAACTGCTGAATAATTATCTACTTTCGCTTTAACACTAGCATTGTTAATTGTAATTTTAATATTGTATAATCCAGATGAAATAATGAATGAGCTGACGCCTATAATGAAGAAGTATGCACCCAAAAGAATCCCTGTACCAGATGTGTTGTACGAATACTTCATCATTCGCTCGAGAGCTAATTTGCACGTTGTTTTATGTTTTTCGCCGGTAAGTGAATGTTCCAAATGTCTTAGCGAGTTTGAAAATAGCTGGGTTGCGCAGCAGACAATTTTGTTCCTAAAATTCTACTGCTCAGCCAGATAGCTTATTTCAGACTCTTCAAGGTACTTTCAACGTACTTAATTTTATAAAAGACTATGATAACAATATCCAAGATTCTTAGATATACGTACAAATCCCTTAGTTGTCCCAAATAATGTGATTATGTTTGTAGGTGGGAGAAAAGTTCAGAAGTCGAGCTCTGAAGTTCCCTGGTCTTATATCTGGATCCACAATGGACTGGTTCCAGAAATGGCCCAAAGAAGCCCTGATTGAAGTAGCTCATCACTTTTTATGGGAGTTCCAAGTTAGTAGCGAAAGGATTACCTCCAATACACATTACTCTTCTTACTCTTCTGTTTCCAAGTTTTTTGGGGTCGCTGCTATATGTTTTCTACTTCCATTACTCTAAGTCGTTATACGAACACTGTCTTCTTATTGGTCTACCTCTGCTTCTCCATCCATCCACATTCATACTTGACTGCACTCTTTGAAGAATGCGTTTCACACCTCTCACCACATACAACTACCAATGCTGTATTTTTTAGCTTTATAACTTCTATACCCTAAGATGTTGCCTTATAGGTTGTATGTTCTCAAGACACCAAGCAACAGTTGATCGAGATAATGGGCATAGTACAAGATAACGTGGCAGATACATGCGTAGCTTACTACGACAGGTTCAGAAGACAGACCCACGTCACACCCAAGTCGTATCTATCTTTCCTCGAAGGTTACAAAGTTCTTTACAAAGAAAAACATGACAATATTGCGGAAATGGCAAGAAGGTTTGAAATTAGACATTGAAATTTTAGTTTTTAGATAGTTGTCACAATTTTATCAGGATTGCGGAAAATAGTTATCGTAACTGGTGACACATCCGAGTACCCTTTAACCAACTATGTTGAGGTCAGTTTCTCATCGGATGCAGCTAAGAACCCACCAGTGATATACATGGAGCAAAAGCCTATCTTCAGATCAGAGTACCCCTTGCAGACTGGTTGTCAGACTTTACGGCTTCTGTCAAGTGGTGACTGCCAAAGATGTTCAAGTGATAGCCGGGACTCACCAATTTAAAGTACCTTCCGAAACACGGAGGTACTCGTTATGACATAGATGATGGTCACTCATCCATAGATCGACCGCCTAGCGTTGCTAACTCCTTAATTATCGTACACTAGCTTCTGCCAGCGGTTCACCCGCGTCCCGTGGGAACTACTTAGCGCACCCGGATAAAAAGTTGCCTATAGCCTTCCTCGATAAATGGGCTATCTAACAATCAAATCGGACCAGTAGTTCCTGAGATTAGCGCGTTCAAACAAACAAATTCTTCAGCTTTATAATATTTATCGTACATTACCTTAATTTTTAGAATGACAACTGGTCTGGGTAAATTGGTTGAAGCAGCAGCGAGCGTTGATGTACTAAAGAAAGAGTTGGAAATAAAAGAACTGGAAATAAAGGAAGCTACGTCTAAAGCCGAAGAGGTTTGTGTCATATACAAGTAGTGCAAGTCGAGTAGGTTTTTTTAAATATTCCTAAACTGCCCCTTTGGTCTAATTTGTTTCCCGGTATCTGTAAGTTGGATACATCCGTGCCTCGCAGTTTATCTGAAACTTTCGATCATGGCCACTCCATCTCATTATGACAGTGTGAGAATAGAGAGTGCAACTGTCCTTGCGTAGCTGGCTCCTTCAAAAAGGGTGTGAATGCTAATAATAAAGCCACGTGTTTTGTAGGTGCTAGAAGCCGTAGCAGACTCGCAGGCTGCCGCCGAGGTGGTGAAGGCTGAAGTGCTGGAAGTGAAGGACAGAGCTGTGAAGCTCGTCAACGTCATCGCGGCGGAGACAGCAGTTGCTGAGGATAAACTTGCCGCAGCCAAACCTGCGCTCGATGCGGCTGAGGCTGCTTTACTGGTATACATAAATATGGTTAATTCAACACAAATAATGCATAAAGTTCATGAAAAAAAGCATTAGAAAGTAACTATCAAGGTTATTGTTAGGAAAAAGACTACATTTATTCTCTTGTAGTTGGCCTCACTGATTTTATATATAGACATAGGAAAACCAAATTGATAAGAAAATTTAGGAAATTGTAAAGTTTGAAGTAGCATAGGATAATACATTAGGGTCTTAGTTTGCATCAAATAGGCGACCAGCTGAGCTTGAATCACATAAAATACTTGATGCTGGTATGTTACATCTACCAATAGGCATATTACCGGTACCAGGCGAACTGCACTTGTTCTGAATTTCCAGACTATCAACGCAGCAGATATAGCCACCGTCAGGAAACTCGGCAAGCCCCCTCATCTCATCACACTCATTATGGATGCTGTAATTATACTCTTCAGAAAAAGAATCGATCCAATCAGACCAGATCCCGAGAAACAGTGCTTAACCGCTTCTTGGGCAGAATCCTTGAAGGTGAGATTTGAAATTACACATTTGATTTTTTAGACAACAACAGGGTCTTACTCGCGATCAAACTACAAAAGGTTTACGATACCTCTTTTCTCTCGACGTTTCGGCCGAATTGCACCGACCGTGGTCACGGGAAGACTGTCTTCCCTGTTGTTGTCTAAAATATGTGTACAAATCGCGAAAGTTTAAAAACATTTACACATTTAATTGTTTTCGACGTATCATCCCGAGTGGATTGGTCAAAGAAAATTGGTAAAAATACTTTTTTTTCTAAAACATGTTTTCAATTTGCTTGTGGGGCAGAATTTCCATAAAATATTGCGACTTACAAGTCCTTTGGTTGTTTCTCTTTAGGTTATGGCAGATGCGAGATTCCTGAGTAACTTGAAGAACTATCCAAAAGATGAAATAAACGCTGAAATGGTCGACTTGCTGCAACCTTACTTCACATTCCCGTATGTTAATCATGCTAACAAATAGGATTATATGTTAGATCCGTCCAAGTAAATGATTTTTATTAATATTACAGACAGTATACGTTTGAAGCGGCAAAAATAGCGTGCGGTAACGTAGCCGGTTTGATATCTTGGACCATCGCGATGGCTCAGTTCTACTCGGTGAACAAGGACGTGTTGCCGCTGAAGGCCAACTTGGCGGTGATGCAGGGCAAGTACCAGGCGGCCAAGCGCGAGCTGGAGGCGGCAGAGGCCCAGCTCGAGGCCAAGGAGG
>NWSH02000162.1:5293862-5327782 GCA_002382865.2 Heliothis virescens | reverse complement strand
GAAAAATAAAAAATATATTTTGTGTTTTTTAATCTAAATTAATATAAGATACCCACGTTTTGATTTCATTGGTGTTTAGCAATACAACAAGAGTTGGTCCTTAAAAAAGGCTTAGTGAAGAATAATATTATTAGACATAAATCTGTTTTCACCAAAATAAAGGCCAAGTAAGTAAGTTATTGACTATCATAAAAGTCATTCCAAATGCATATTCTTTTTCACATAAGAGAATTCACAATTTACTTATGGGAGAAGGGGTATAAGTTATTTTATACCGTCAAAGAATTTATTTTGTGGTGGGTATAAGTCACTATCTTAAAAACTATTAACTGTACATAAAAAACAACTCAATAATAATAAACATCATACTCTGTTTACCTATAAAAAATATCAAACGTATTTCTTTTCCTAGCGGTTTAAATGTAACACGAAGACAAGCACGAAATTTATGCGCGCCATGTGATTTTTGCCTCTCCTGTAAAGTTGAATTTTTTTACTTAGATCCCTTTTCACTAGGGCCACAGATATATCCTAGAACATTAGCTGAAAGTTAGGTTTTAATGACAGAAACGAATTGCTGTAAATCCGACTGCACGCAGTCTTGTCTGCCCTACCCCTAGAGTGTAATTCAAAATCGCGTAGGCGCGGAGGGGTGAGGCGGGCCACCTATCTGCGACGATAAACTCGCGTGGGACCGCCGGAGCCCCGCAGCGCCGGAGCCATGACAGAAATCATGCCTGCTGCAAAAAACTGAAACTTCCACAATGACAAAATAGTAACGTTCCAAGCTTTACAAATCTGACTGATTACTTAAATTCTTAAACATTTAGTTTATTTTAAGTAACAATAAAAATGAAAAATTACTGATCTTTGTTTGTATTACTCTGCCCAAAGGGCGATGTACAATATGTAGAATGCCCGGTCAATTAGATTATTTGAATGATTATTATTAAATTGCTCTGTCAGATTGGGCATTTTTCATAATGACCGGGCATTATGTATAATGCAAAATTTATCGTTTGGTCCACAACAGTTATATTGCCTTTATTAACAGGAACCATATAGAAGACTGCGTGTCTTTAGGCAGACCTATGTTAATAGAAGACGTTGCTGAAGAGTTGGATCCCGTACTAGATAATGTCCTTGAGAAGAACTATATTAAAATTGGGTCTACATACAAGGTGAATGATGATTAATAAAACTTTTTACAATGTGATTCTTTTAACTTCCAAGAAACAGCCATTATGCCTTACATCTTGATTTAGAAACATAAGGATACATTCCTTCTCATTATTGACATAATCGTCATCATCCTCTTACCTTCATCAATTTGCAGGATTTTATTTGAAGTCGACGCAACATGTCCCCATAGTTCCAACCTCATGTCACAGGTAGCATTACTATTCTCTCAAATTGTAATTTCAGGTCAGATTAGGAGACAAGGAAATAGACGTGACAGCCGGCCACCGTATTTATATAACAACAAAACTGCCCAACCCTGCGTACACGCCCGAGATTTCTGCTAGAACCTCAATCATAGACTTCACTGTGACAATGCAAGGTATCGTGGCTTCTTTCAAAAGTCCACAGTTTCCTATATATGATTACTGACCCTCTGAGGCAGTGGTTTTTATTTGGTGTTGCCATTTAAAGCAAAGAACAACTGTAGCCACAATTTTAGCGGTTGTGTGGAGAAAATCACAATGATGAACGCTTATTACTTTTTAATATAGTAATTTGGCAATTTGTGTGAAATGGCAAAAACGTTAGGAATGATAATAAGAATACTTAAGATTATTTTTAATATCTTTTTTCATGATAAGCTGTAATGGACTCTATATAGCGCATCTGGCACTACTGGCATGTCAAGCTGTAGTTCAAATTTGAATTTTAGTTGACTGAACACTTTATCTGGTGAAAAAGTATAATTTGCATTTTTGAATGGTGTGAACATGTCTGCAATTTACTTGGCAAACATCTCTTCAGGTCTGGAAGACCAGTTGTTAGGGCGCGTGATCTTAACGGAGAAGGCGGAGATGGAAGCGGAACGTACGCAACTCATTATGGACGTCACCGCCAACAGACGCAAGATCCAGGAGTTGGAGGCGAATCTACTACACAAACTGACCACCATCCAAGGGTCACTTGTGGAAGACGTGTCCCTCATTCAAGTGTTGAACATCACCAAAACTACGGCCACTGAGGTTATTCCCCTTTAGCTTAGGTTATGTTTAATTTGTAGGTTCGCAACCTTAGGGTAAAAACGAAAGCCTGATTGATTATTAACGGTCATGACACACTATACAAGCACTACTCCAACCAAGCTCAAATCGTATGTCATACTAGCTTCTGCCAGCAACTTCACCTGCGCAAAACTTAAAATTCATTTTTTCCGTTCCCGTGGGAATTTTGGGAAATCCTTTCTTATCTCGTGTGAGATTCTTAAGATAGACCTCTGTGCAAAATTTCAGCTTTATAGGGTTTGTGCCCTGCGTTAATGAGTCAGTGAATGAGTCAGGACTTTGATTTATACATATATGTAGGATAGAAGATAATATGTTTCGTAACATCAATATAAAAACCCAACGCCGGGGTATCTAACAACTCTTGCAGTAGCACACTTCAAGCTTGCGGACCGAAAGAGCATATCTTTGAATTGAGAAAAAGTCATGAATAAATCGACTCTCTCATTTAGGTGAAAGAAAAATTGGACGTAGCAAAGGAGACAGAAATGAAGATCAACCTGGCTCGCGAGGAGTACCGGCCGGTGGCCACGCGCGGCTCCGTGCTGTACTTCCTCGTCTGCAACATGTCGCTCGTCTGCAACATGTACCAGACCTCGCTGGCGCAGTTCCTCGAACGATTTGACATCTCCTTAGAACGGTCCCCACAGAGCCCTATCACTTTTAGGAGGATCGGCTTCATCATTGATTATCTGGTAAGTTTTTGTCACTCTGGTAGCTGGGTTGAGGATGTCAGATAGGCAGTTGCTCCCTGTAAAACAATGGTTCTAAGCTGCATCAGGTTAGGTTGGAAGAACACCCCGAACCAATATCCGATAATGACCAACGAAGCAATATTGCATGCTTTTTTCCCTTTTGGTTAAAAACTTGCTCATTATCAGCCTGGCGTTTTCATAAAAATATGGTTCTTATGCCAGTCTAATCGTTTGCAGTCGTAATATTTATATTCCAGTGTTTCCTATGGAACGAATGTTTATTGGATCTCTTCAACCTAGGTTACTTGGGCAACACGATAACCTTTACGGTGCCAGAGTTCCTGGCTTCTGAATACACCTAAGGTCTTCCAAAAATGTCCCATAATTGTATTAATACAATACTCAATATTTTTTTTGTACCTTTGTTACGTCTTACGTAATCTTTTACAGACTTTCGACGTGTTTAAGTTCATTAGCCGCGGCTTCTATGAGAAGCACAAGTACTTATTCACAGTACTACTAACTCTGAAAATAGACTTGCAGAAGGAATACATCACATTTGAAGAGTTCCAGACGTTTATCAAAGGTGACGTCCTGTTCAGATAATAAAAAAAATGCCAGGCCAGGTGTAGATCTGAAAGGCGAAGAGTTGAGCTCTGTGAATACCACAGTCATCTTACGGCCGTTCCCAATAACCTATCTAACTCTGGATTTGCTTACCAGAGATAGGAATNATGATGAACGCTTATTACTTTTTAATATAGTAATTTGGCAATTTGTGTGAAATGGCAAAAACGTTAGGAATGATAATAAGAATACTTAAGATTATTTTTAATATCTTTTTTCATGATAAGCTGTAATGGACTCTATATAGCGCATCTGGCACTACTGGCATGTCAAGCTGTAGTTCAAATTTGAATTTTAGTTGACTGAACACTTTATCTGGTGAAAAAGTATAATTTGCATTTTTGAATGGTGTGAACATGTCTGCAATTTACTTGGCAAACATCTCTTCAGGTCTGGAAGACCAGTTGTTAGGGCGCGTGATCTTAACGGAGAAGGCGGAGATGGAAGCGGAACGTACGCAACTCATTATGGACGTCACCGCCAACAGACGCAAGATCCAGGAGTTGGAGGCGAATCTACTACACAAACTGACCACCATCCAAGGGTCACTTGTGGAAGACGTGTCCCTCATTCAAGTGTTGAACATCACCAAAACTACGGCCACTGAGGTTATTCCCCTTTAGCTTAGGTTATGTTTAATTTGTAGGTTCGCAACCTTAGGGTAAAAACGAAAGCCTGATTGATTATTAACGGTCATGACACACTATACAAGCACTACTCCAACCAAGCTCAAATCGTATGTCATACTAGCTTCTGCCAGCAACTTCACCTGCGCAAAACTTAAAATTCATTTTTTCCGTTCCCGTGGGAATTTTGGGAAATCCTTTCTTATCTCGTGTGAGATTCTTAAGATAGACCTCTGTGCAAAATTTCAGCTTTATAGGGTTTGTGCCCTGCGTTAATGAGTCAGTGAATGAGTCAGGACTTTGATTTATACATATATGTAGGATAGAAGATAATATGTTTCGTAACATCAATATAAAAACCCAACGCCGGGGTATCTAACAACTCTTGCAGTAGCACACTTCAAGCTTGCGGACCGAAAGAGCATATCTTTGAATTGAGAAAAAGTCATGAATAAATCGACTCTCTCATTTAGGTGAAAGAAAAATTGGACGTAGCAAAGGAGACAGAAATGAAGATCAACCTGGCTCGCGAGGAGTACCGGCCGGTGGCCACGCGCGGCTCCGTGCTGTACTTCCTCGTCTGCAACATGTCGCTCGTCTGCAACATGTACCAGACCTCGCTGGCGCAGTTCCTCGAACGATTTGACATCTCCTTAGAACGGTCCCCACAGAGCCCTATCACTTTTAGGAGGATCGGCTTCATCATTGATTATCTGGTAAGTTTTTGTCACTCTGGTAGCTGGGTTGAGGATGTCAGATAGGCAGTTGCTCCCTGTAAAACAATGGTTCTAAGCTGCATCAGGTTAGGTTGGAAGAACACCCCGAACCAATATCCGATAATGACCAACGAAGCAATATTGCATGCTTTTTTCCCTTTTGGTTAAAAACTTGCTCATTATCAGCCTGGCGTTTTCATAAAAATATGGTTCTTATGCCAGTCTAATCGTTTGCAGTCGTAATATTTATATTCCAGTGTTTCCTATGGAACGAATGTTTATTGGATCTCTTCAACCTAGGTTACTTGGGCAACACGATAACCTTTACGGTGCCAGAGTTCCTGGCTTCTGAATACACCTAAGGTCTTCCAAAAATGTCCCATAATTGTATTAATACAATACTCAATATTTTTTTTGTACCTTTGTTACGTCTTACGTAATCTTTTACAGACTTTCGACGTGTTTAAGTTCATTAGCCGCGGCTTCTATGAGAAGCACAAGTACTTATTCACAGTACTACTAACTCTGAAAATAGACTTGCAGAAGGAATACATCACATTTGAAGAGTTCCAGACGTTTATCAAAGGTGACGTCCTGTTCAGATAATAAAAAAAATGCCAGGCCAGGTGTAGATCTGAAAGGCGAAGAGTTGAGCTCTGTGAATACCACAGTCATCTTACGGCCGTTCCCAATAACCTATCTAACTCTGGATTTGCTTACCAGAGATAGGAATTTTGACATTACTTGTATGGGGCTAATGTCAAAATTCTATCACTAGTAAGCAAATCCAGAGATAGACAGAATATTGATTTCCGCAGTAAGGCATCAACTTAGGTACCAAGCTTCAATGGGACTTCTAGAAAATTTGTACCAGAATCTCAGCTCTCCCTACGCTATTACAAATCCGTAGATTATTAAGAGTGATGTTGAAATTACGGAGTAATGGGGAAATTCTGTTGAAATTCAAACTATTCATCCCACCCAATTATTTACTGATTAATACAATTTTATTGCAAAGGTTAGATTGTTTGTGATGATACTACGAGCCTTAGAAACTTTTAACATCATTGCTATCCACAGGTGGTGCGGCTTTAGATCTTAACGCTTGTCCCCCTAAACCTTACAAGTGGGTGACGGACATGTCATGGCTGAACTTGGTCCAACTGTCTAGTTTACGTCAGTTCACTAACATACTCAATCAAGTTTGTAATAACGAGAAAGGGTGGAAGAGTTGGTGAGTTCATATCCATAACTGGTCCTTTTTTATGGGTGGGAAATCATCAAATGACTCCTCCTTTTGTGAGTGCAGTGGGAGGAATTGTCAGACTTTTATTGACTTAGTCAACCTTTGTTCCTTCTGGAGTCTTTTTTGTACCAGAGCCGTGATAATTCTTACGAACAATCCCACAGCCCCGACAATTCTTTAAAGTGGGTTAATCTTATTTCGACGTAGAACGTTTTTTCACGAAATTTCTCATTATTAAACACTATCTACTCTCCAAGGCATTGAGACATTTAAAGCCTCCAACATTGACCCTTCTAGACCTAAATTAAGCACGAGTACTAAGGATACTAGACTAATAAACTGAACCGCTGATTTGTTTGCTTTTGATTCCATCACCTGCTAGGTTCGACAAAGAGGCTCCGGAAGACGAGCCCCTGCCTGACGGCTACCAAAACTTAGACGTGTTCCGCAAGCTGCTGGTGGTTCGCGCCTGGTGCCCTGACAGGACCCTCGCGCAGAGCTTGTGAGTACTGCTCTTGTTGACCCTCATTTTCATTGGTCGCTACACAGCATGCAGCAAGTCCTCGTATGTGGAGTTTATTGTCGGTTCTTCTCCATAATACCCCTTCCTTGGAACCTAGATAACGTTTCGTGAGAATCTGAGGTCTTCCACATCCTGAGTGAGCATGAAACCACCAATAAAAATGAACCTTATATGAGTACTACTGTCGGCTTTGAACACTGACATATTATGTGTGTTTTATAGGAAATACGTTGTCAATTCTATGGGAGCGAGGTACTCTGAAGCCGTTATAGTCAACTACGAGGTGAGAAACTTAACTACCAGCTCAAAGGTTTCCCACGAACAGGAACTTAACGCAACATTTGTTTTAGCAAATGGTATTAGAATCTCGTCCATTGGTGCCGTTGATCGGCTTCCTGGCTATGGGCTCTGATCCAACGCCCTCTATCGAGGTGACAGCTAAGCGGATGGAGAATCTTTGCTCATCCATATCCATGGGACAAGGTCAGGAGATCCATGCGAGGAAACTTATAGATCGAGGTCTCAAAGAGGTAAGCGAACTTGCATAAATAGTTTACATTATTGCTACCACAAGTCTTATGAAATATTAGAGAACTAGCTTCTACCAGCGCTTTTACTTGCTTTCTGAGGAAACTAATTTCCGCACCTTAGTAAAAAGAAGCGTACATATTTGTGTGATCTTAATGTCTAGGGTCTGTGGGTGCTGCTCCAAAACTGTCACTTGGGACTGGAGTACATGGTAGAGGTCATGGAACAATTTGGCGAACTCGAGAAGGACCCAGAGCAGATTCACGAATGTTTCAGGTAATTGTCAAATCTATTGCTATTCATTGGATATTAGGTATACAGTCTATTGCAATAGACATCATTAAATTTCTAGGTTGTGGATTACGACTGAAGTTCATGAAAAGTTCCCTATTACACTGCTACAGATGTCTATCAAGTATACTTGTGAGCCGCCTTCTGGTAAGCCCTTATATCTACGTTTCATCATTTGTTAACAGAAATCATCATCATCACCATACATCATCTTCACCAAATCCTTGCCATCATCTCAATTTATTTGGGGTCATCTCACAAGTAACACATTCACATTCACACACAACATTCTTTCGAGCCATATCGAGTTTCACACAATCCATCCATCGTTTCTTTGGCCGTCTCCTTCCACAATAGCCATCCACATTCATGCTCAAAACCTTCCTCACAACATAGTCCTCATTCCTCCGCATCAAATGCCCTTACCATGCCAGCCGGTTTCCGTATGTTTTTTCATAATTTGTGATAATACAGTTACCCTTAAAGAGACGTAATGTGATGGCGCTTTTTCTTTTTTATCAGGTATCAAAGCAGGTCTCATGAGAACCTATGACTCCATGAGTCAGGACTTCCTAGATTACAGCGACAGTCCTTTCTATTTGCCGTTGATTTACACGATCTCATTCCTGCATACTGTTGTGCAAGAGAGAAGGAAGTTCGGTCCCCTGGGCTGGAATATACCCTATGAGTTTAATTCAGCCGACTGGCTCTCTTCCTGCATGTTTGTACAGAACCATTTGGATGCTTTGGAGCCAGGACAGTCGGTTAGCTGGACCACTGTGCGGTAAGTGTGCCTGATCTTTGTCTTATGCAGTTATATTGCAAACGCAACTGAATGGCGGCTGCTACAATCGTGTTAAATACTCCAGCTGCTCAGAATCAATTTTTGGATATCAGCGGGCAGTGTTATGCCTACAATACGCGCAGCTCTCCTTAAAAGCTAGTAGCGAGCCGCCATTAAGTTTGCTGAGAACTGCCAAGTGCTGCTGCAAGTGTTAAGAGACCGTTACTTTATCACATCATAATGTTATAGCTACATGGTATCGGCGGTGCAATATGGCGGCCGAGTGACAGATGACTATGACACGCGACTACTGGTCACATTCTGCAGGGTCTGGTTCTCAGACCAGATCTTCACTGATGAATTCCAATTCTACAAGGGTTATGGTATCCTCAAGTTTAAGAACATACCGGAGTATCTCGAGGAAATTGAGAGGATGAAAACCGTGGATCCTCCTCAAGCTTATGGCTTGCATACCAATGCGGATATTACGTTAGTGGACGCTTCCTATATCTTCATGATGACATTTTCTGTAGGTATTTACTAGCTTAGAAACCCCCGAGATATTTAAGACCACCCCGAGGGAACTACTGCTCGCATCCATATAAAAGTTTGTCTAAGTATACCTATGTTATCCAAGACTATAATTAGGTACGGCCAAATTTCGTTGAAAATCTGTACAATAATTTTTGCGAGAAGAAGTAACGAACATACTCACAAACTTATTCCTTTATAATATTTAGTGTGATTTTATTTGATAAATTTTATTATCCTTTAGTTACCAGCGGAACACCACCCAGGAGCTCTTGGACACGATTCTGTCCATTCAGCCCAAAGAGTCCAGTTCCGGGGGCGGAGAGACTCGAGAAGCATCCGTCTACAGGCAGTCTAAGGAAATGCTTGAAAAAGTCCCACCAGACTTTGATCCTCATGAAGTGCTGGCTAGGTATACTTTTATGTGCGATACGGGATCATTAATGCACTACAAACTTGCCATCGTTCCTATTTTAGCCGTATAATAGGTGTTAGTTAAAAGTTGGTTAAAAGTCGTGGTGGCCTAGTGGGTAAAGCACCAACCTCTCAAGTATGAGTGTGTGGGTTCGATTCCAAGTCAGGCAAGTACCAATGCAACTTTTTTAAGTTTGTATGTACTTTCTAAGTATATCTTAGACACCAATGGCTGATAAAAGGTGAAGGTAAACATCTTGAGGAAACCTGGACTAATAAGTCTGAAATCGCCAACCCGCATTGAGCAAGCGTGGTGATTAATGCTCAATCCTTCTCCATGTGAGAGGAGGCCTGTGCCCAGCAGTGGGACGATAAAAAGGCTACTAAAAAAAAAAATAGGTGTTAGTGTAACCAGTAGACCCGTTGTGTTCAGGCAATGTATTACACTACAAAATTGTGAAGGTTTGAAAGTTGGTACTGCATTAATGGCAACGACTGTACAGGCGCAAGCAGGTCAACCGGGAAGGTTGTCTGTCTGTCAAGTTTTACCAATCGAACATGAACCTTTCACTATTGTGATAAGGTTGAAAATCTATTGAAGAAATTTGACAGATTGATGTAGTTTGACGTGCCTGTGAATTTTCTACATAAATTGCTTAAGTTAGCTACTGTTCTAAATAAATGTAAGTATGGGTGATACGTCGCTTATCTACTTATATCCTAATAGGATTTAGCTTTAATTTTTGGTTCTTCAAATCTATGTAAACACATATTTTACAATCAAATATGGTTTCCATTCGATCGATCATTATTTGGCTTTGAAATGGTATGTTTCAACTTCAGGAATCTGTCATGTATACGAATACCGAAAGGTTCACTATGTATTTTATTTATTTACCTACCAATTCATTTTAATACTTTTATGACTGCAACATTATAATTTAATTCTAGATTGAGATTATACGGCATATTGCATTCCATGGTGATTTTCTTGAGACAAGAAATCGATCGTATGCAGAAAGTAATACTGCTTGTTAGAACTACATTGAAGGACTTATTGCTCGCTATTGACGGCACTATAATTATGAACGAGGTAATTTATTTTGCGAACACATTCCTTGTATAAATTTTAATTTTGTTAAGTATACCCATCATATAACAGACAAGAAGTTAAAGGGCCAATTTCACAGGTTCTCTATCAGGTTAACTATCAGATATCTATCTAGAACTTATCTTGAACGTGTGAAACTGACTGCAAATGTTTTAAATTCAGGTATTATCAAAGTCACTCTGAAAGTGAATTTTTGTTTTTCATCTTAGGCTATGACTTGCAGTCAAGTGTGGGTCATTTCAGTATGAGAAGAGGTCTGTGCCCAGCAGTCTGACAGAAATAAAAAGAAAGAATTTCTTAGTTAAATATTTATCTATTTTAAAGTCTACCTAATAGCCGCGTAAGCAAGTCGTTTTGATGGAAAATATGCAGAAAGTCAACTATTGTCCTTTATCACGTCAGGCACTCCGAGATTCGTTAGATAACATCTACGACGCGAAGGTGCCAAACATCTGGCTACGGAGCTCGTGGTCCTCGTCAACCCTAGGGTTCTGGTTCACGGAGTTCTTGGAGCGAACCATACAGTTCTCGACATGGTGCTTCCAGGCCAGACCGAACTCTTTTTGGATGACTGGATTTTTTAATCCACAAGGTTACTAATAGAATATGGTAGCCTTTGGCCTACTTTAATTTTCATCAATAAATTACTGTTGATCTTCTTCTATCTATACATATAAAAATAAAGTCCTGACTCATCAACACAGGGCCCAAACCTGCAAAGCTGAAATTTTGCACAGAGGTTCATCTTAAGACACTCACGCGAGATAAGAAAGGATTTCCCGAAATTCCTATGGGAACGGGAAAGATGGGATTTAAAATTTTACGCGGGCAAAGCCGCTAGCAGAAGCTAGTATTTCATAATTAAAAAAATCCAGAAAAGTGCATAAGCTATAATACAAGATAAATAATTTGAATTTACTAACTATATCATGGTTTTCGCAGGTTTCTTGACGGCTATGCGTCAGGAAGTGACGCGTGCGCACAAGGGATGGGCTCTCGACATGGTCACATTGCATAATGACGTCACCAAATTCACTTTAGAGGAAATTAAAACTCCACCACCGGTAATATATATTTTTACTCTTAATTCGTTCATTTAGATTGTTACTAGAACAATTGATCGATGGTAAAATGGATTAATATCAATTGATGGTAACATGGATTAATATCATCAATCAAATATCGTATAATAATAATGAATCAATATAACAATCGATTAATTGTTCTGTAATTCAATCCATCGATAGTCGATTGATGTACGAGCAACATCGTACTGGCCAACAACAACGCGTCCTCTTGTGAATATATTTCCAAAGAAACTAGACGGGACTTATCATTAGCCTAGCCTTTTCCCAATTTAGATGGGGTCGGCTAGACTGGAGTCTAGCTGGATGCAGCTGAGAATCAGTTTTCATGGAGCGACTGCCTGTCTGATCTCTACGACCCAGTTACCCGGGCAACCCGATACCCATTGGCAAGACTGGGTGACTTTTTGGCTACTGACAACCCGTATCGTTTGCCAAAGATGGTCAAATGACAGCCGGTACCTACCAGTTTATCGTGCCTTCCGAAACACAAAAGAATTCGTTATGACAAGATGGTCACCCATCCACGGACCGACCGCGCTAAGCTTTGCCTAACCTTATGATCGATCGATCCGCGCGGCTTTGACTTGGCCACGAGCTCTTCCACCTAGACGACTGGGACTCAATAATCGATTGCCAGAATAGTTTTTTTTTACGTTTTAATGGTTACAGGAGGGTGTGTACATCCACGGCGTGTTCTTAGACGGCGCGGGGTGGGACCGCCGCAACCTGCGCCTGTGTGAGTCGACCATCAAGGTAGTGTTCACTGTGCTGCCAGTTGTCCACGTGTACGCCATCAATTCCACTGCACCCAAGGACCCTAAGCTGTACCAGGTTAGTATTGTTTATATCGCAATAGTACGATACTAGCTTCCGCCAGCGGTTTCACTCGCTTCCCGAGGGAACACTTCCCATACTCGGATAAAAAGTAGCCTATATTTTATTCAAGCTATATTGCTGCCAATTTTCATCAAAATCCGTTCAGTAGTTTTTGCGTGAACATACATACATCCATCCTCGCAAACTTCCGCATTTTTAATATTATTAGGATTGCGCAAATTTATTAACGTTTATGTACACAAAGAAGTGATATTTCTTTAAAAAGTTTGGTATTCAAGTATAGTGTTTTCAGTGTTGCCATTTTTAACTGAAAACTGCCAGTATTACCACGTAAAACAAACAAACTTTAGATACTTGTGTTAGTCAATATTTAATATAATTAGTTTTAAGAATGTTTATATATGTAGAATTATTTATTTATATATATTTAAGAATGTTTATTATGTTATATGTAAGGGTAAATGCCTTACATTTAATGTTTGTAAAATGATAGATGTTAATGTTCAATAAAACTGTTTAATAAATCACTTAATGTTACTTAAAAATACTTAAAAATGTTATATTTGAGAATGTTCCAAACAAATGTTGAATGTTCGACAGCGCGGTGCCAAACGCACTATATTTAACGTGAGTCTTTTTCCGTACAGCAAAACTAGGTTTTGCTGATTTGGTTTATTTCTAACTAGGTGAAGGTGCAATGTGCGGCTGCTGACCGTACATCTTGGCCGGGGCCAGAATATTATATAAAAACAATGTAAAAATTACGATCTAAGCAATAATGTTATATAATTGTAAAAAAATAAAAAATAATTGCTTCCTAAATGTTAAATTGAGGTTTTGCATAGGTAGCGTTACTCTTAGTGTTCATCTCTAGATCTTCCGAGGTTATGTTTAACTTCCGTGATATGGCCCTCTGTGGCTTTGGTGGCGGTATTCTGGCGGACACGCCTGTGACGGCACTGCTCCTACAGCGCCTGCAGTACAGGTAGGCTCCTCCCGCCGCAACTACTGCCAACACCATGAGACCCAACGAGGAGTAGGAGACGATGTATTGATGAATGTCATGTTGCGACATTTCAACCTGTTTTGTCTCTTCCTTTAATGCCTTCAGCGAGTTATGAATTTGGTCATAATTGTTTTTAACAAATTTTGTGTTTTGTTGTTCAGATGATAAGTTTATGGGTTGCACTGAAGTTAGATTGTTAATATCTTCCAGGTTTATTAGTGGTATTTCAGGTTCGATATAAATGTTATTTGTGTAAGAAACTTGCGTGGAATATGTATCTTCATTGTTCCGAATAATACAACCTTCTTTGGCTTCTAGTATTCCTGTAGCATGTATTGCCTTAGATGTCATTCTGTGGCCTTCACAGTATATCTGTAATTGACAATCATCACACCAGACATAGAGCCAAGTGTTAGGTTTTCGAAGTGGTGTCCATTTGTTGTTACAACTCTCAGATGAATAAATACATTTTGATAACGTAATATTCGTTATTGCTCCGATTTCGCATGGAATTTGCTGACTCCTCATATTACGTGTTGGTTTCTGTAATGAACATACATATGTGCTAGGTTCAATTTTTATGCAATGTTCCAGATCACTGCCAGTGAGTTGCATATAGGTTTCTTTCCTGATATTGACTGCAACATATTCTGAACTTGTTTTCATTACGAGTGAATCTTTGTTATTTGTTGCCATCGGAATAGGAACTGTTTGGTACAATGCAAACTGAGTGTCACCTGTTAGAGGTAATGTTATTTCTATGATGAAATAATTATCCATTTGTCTAGACTTCACTTCTAAAAGCTTGTAGATGTCTGCTAGTTGTGATTGGATGTCATCAACAGGAATAGAAAGATGTTGTGGTAACTGCCCAGAAATAATGTTTAGTTCCTGGAAGAGCTGACTTTGTGGTAAGAGTCTGGTATCTACATGACCATGGTGAATGTTGATGGCTATATCTAAAAGCATCTGTTGGATGTGACGCAACTTTGATGTGATTATAGACGTCATTAGAGCCATGGTGATGAAATAGTTCATGTTTTCGTATTCTTGAACAGACTTACCTAGTGTTTGTAAGAAGTTATCTGTTGCATTAAGATGTTTAGCTATGAGGTCAAACTGAGTATTCATTGCCTCTTCATTTCTTTTTAAAATGTTGTTTTGCGCCTCAATGATTGATGTTTGCCCCTTGATAAGGTTCAGCAAATGGTCTTTGTCCTTATGTAATGTTTCGATGTCCTGTTTATATTGTGTTGCGAACCTTTCGTCCAGTACGCCGAACAAGCTGTTTGCTAGATAGCCTACACCATTAATAAGCCCCCGGGAAACACGTCCTCTTATCTGCCCATGATGTGTTTCCAGCATATAGTTGTTATGCTCAAGTTCATTGAGTTCTTGATTAAATTCAGTCGTTATAGTTTTGCACACAGTCTGATAACTGAATTTTTCACACCTTTCCTCCAGGTGTTTCACCACTTTATGTATGTTTTCCATCCCTATCCAATATGACGTCATGTTGTAGTAGGTCACTATTTTCCAATCATCATGTACGCTTTGTATGTTGCCGATTCTGTCGAAATAGATTGCCCTGTGTGGTTCGAATTGCGTCACAGTTATGGTGTCACTTATTTGCGTTGTAGGTTGAAATAATGTTAATAATGTTATCAACAGAAATAACAGGCTGGAGCTAACCTTAGTTGTTTTAACTGGCTGTTTGTTGAGGCTAGTGTGTTTTGTTGAGGGTTTTTGTTCCACTTGATTTGTTTGTTTAGTAGTGGTGGTGTCAGGAGGTTTTAACTCTGTTTCTGATATCGGGAGTTTAATCAGTTTAGTTATTGGTCTAGTTAGTAGCCCTGACTTGGTTTTTATTGTTACGACTCTGATTAAGTTGTCCTTTCCTGGATGTGCATCCTGTACTCTGCCAAGTGCCCATTTCGCAGGTGGAAGGTTATCTTCCTTGATTAGGACGATATCCCCTATTGCTAGGTTTTCTTTTTTATGCAACCATTTGCTCCTAATTTGCAATTGTTGCAAGTATTCGGAAGCCCATTTCTTCCAGAATCCTTGATGCATTTTCGTTACTAACTGCCATCTTTGTCGAATGTTAATGTTTTGCTCGCTGATGTTTTCTTGTGGTAGAAATGTTGCAGGTCGTCCGATTAGAAAGTGAGATGGAGTGAGGTAATCTATGTCTTCAACATCTTCTGTTAGAGGACAAAGAGGTCTTGAGTTCATGCAGGCTTCAATCTGCGTCAGTAATGTTAAGAACTCCTCGTATGTTAACCTCTAAAACTATTTCCGCATAGACATCGGCTCCCAACAGTAGGTCTATTTCCTGAGGTATGTTAAAGTCAGGATCAGCCAGTTGTAGATGTTGTAAATGTTCAAAGTTCTCTTTATCTACGGCTTTGTTAGGTAACTTGTTTGTTATGGACTTCATAATAAGCGCGTTAATGTTAATGTTGTAGTTATTGTATAGGGCTTGGCATTGTAAACGAAGTGCCCCTTTACACCTTGTGTTCATTGAGGCTCCAACTCCTGACACCACGGCACTCATTTTATCCCGCTTCAATTGTAATCGTTGCGCAGCATTCTCAGTTATGAGGCTGACTTGAGACCCTTGGTCTAGTAAGGCGCGCAGTGTGATTGTTGTACCATCATAAGTTATTGTTTTAACTTGAACCGTGGCTAGCAACACCTCATTCGAGTTGTCGTGTGCTAGATACGTGTTTACTCGATGACCTGCTTTGAATTTACTAGGTCTCGATTTTGCTGACTCGACCGCATCGTGCAAAATGCTATTGTGCGGCTCATCGCAATATTTGCACTTTTTCTCTGACACACATTTTTCGCCAGAATGACTAAAAAGGCAATTTATGCATACTTTTAGGTCGGTAGCGGCCTTCAACTTGTCGTCAGGTGACATACTTAAAAATTCTCTGCAGTTATAGAGAGCATGTTGCCTCTTACATTTGGGGCAAGGTGTGCCAAACTGGAAGTGTCCGTAATTGTTAAATGTTTTCGTATGATGGAATGTTCCCGGCGTGTTTTTAGCCTCAGCTTTAACATATTGCTGTTGCAATTTAGACTTACTGTATGTGGCATTATGAACTGTTTTTGTTTGCATGCTATTTTGTTGATTGTTACTTACACGTGGACGATTCGTAGACGATTCCATTGACATAAACCTCTTCTCTATGAACTTAAGGAATTCTTTTAATGTGGGCATACACCGCGGGTCATCTAATGATTCCTTAAACGACTGGCTTGTTTCTAAGTCAATTTTCTGCATCAAAATATGGACCACCAACGGATCCCAGCTAGAGGTATCGAACTGTAGGTTCTTAATTGCCTGAATAGTTTCGATGGTCGTATCATGCATTCTCTTCAGTTGGGATGCTGTCGGGGTTTGAATGTTGGGTTGATTGAGCAGGATGTTAGCTTGATAGGAAAATAATAGCCTTTTATTATCGTATCTCTGCTGAAGGATTTGCCAGCAAGCTTCATAATTGTCAGCACTTATGTTCATGTGCTGTATTAATCTCTCGGGCTCCCCCCTCAGTTTTGATTTTAAATGTTGCATCTTCTGAGCGTTTGAGATAAAAGTGTTATTATGCACAATTTCCACAAATAAATCTTTGAACGTTGTCCACTGCGCATAATTACCACTGAATACTGGGAGTTCTATTTTCGGTGTAGATTTCTCTTGATGTTTATTCTCCCAAATTTTCTTGTTAATTTGTTCCTTGCTGAATTCATACAGCCTTTCCAACCTGTCATAATCGCATTCAAAAACTTGTGTATCGTCCAATAAGTTGTCCAGTTTCCAAAAAGTACTATCCACCTTTTCCCAGCGCTGAGTCACTGTCTTCATTTTATCTTCAAGTTGCCACTTTTCTTTCAGATTTTCGATGTCCATGCTTCGGACAGCTCTCTCAAACGCTTTGATGTTCGACCTCTGCTCGTTCATAATGTCTGTTACTCGTTGATCGATAATCCCGACATTACTCGAGACGTGTTTGAGGCCATCTGCTATCTCCTCCCTATCATGTTGTTCTGGAGCTTCCTCTCGAGCTCGTGAAGATGTTCTGCTACATTCACCTTGTTGTTTAACCTGGCCAAATGAACTAAATTGCTCTTCTTCCATCTTAGCTAGTACTCTCTGTCTAGATTTATTTAACATACTCTTTGTTTCCTCATACAATTGCTCTAGACGATCGTAGACACGTTTCTCGTAATATTCTCCCGACTTCTCGCCTTCATACATGGCTAATTGGATGTCATTTTTCTTAAAATCGGTCCATAACTGTTCTAGCTTGACTAGCCTTTCGTCATGATACTCAAGAGTTATTTTACGTGCCGGACCGTCCCTCTTAAAGTTCTCATTGATTCGTTGAATAGCTCCAAGAGTTGCAGATTGAGATTCAATTAAGACATCGTAAGAAGACATTGCTAATGTTTGTCGTTATTACGGACAGTCAACAAATTACAAAATTGCAGAATAAATAGTGAACAATGGAACGCGCTCACCGGGTTTTCAGCTACCGCCTGTATAGTCAGCTTCTCTGCGACCTGGATCACCTTGCACTGATTTTAATGTTTTGCTTAATGTTCAAATGTTTTGTTTAATGTTCAAATGTTTTGTTTAATGTTCAAATGTTCAAGTGAAAAAATCACCACTCGGCACTGATTCTAATTCTCAAAAAACCGGCCAAGTGCGAGTCGGACTCGCCCACGAAGGGTTCCGTTCCATTATCTATGAAAAATAAACGTTCCTATTGCTCACAATTAGTCAAAACACAAACATTTCTCGACAACAAAAAATAACTTTGTTTTTCATACAAATATATGAATAACAAAGTTATAATTTGCGGTTAGTGAAAAAGTGCTATATCTCAAAAACTATTGACTGTATCTCGTTCAAACCAATTTTGGTTGATAGTTTTTGTTAAGGTCTATAACATATATTCTTTTCAGATTTTTCACTCTGGTAGTTTAGAAATGACAGGGGGGGGGACACACATTTTTGCACTTTGAAAGTGTCTAACTTTGAAATGATTGACTTTGAGAAAAAATGGTTTTAGAAACCTTAATCTTATTTTTAAAGACCTATCTATAGGCACCCCACAAGTATAGGTTAGACGAAAAAAATTTTTTTTTGTTTCAGTTCCATGTTGGGGAGCCCCCTTCTAATATTATTATTTTTTTGTTTTTGCATAAAAATCGAAAAGCGGTTAACATAATACATCTACCTACCGAGTTTGAATGGTGTAGTCTTAATAGTTTCGGAATAAACTGGCTGTGACATACGGACAGACAGACAGACAGACAGACGGACAAACAGACAGACATGACGAATCTATAAGGGTTCCGTTTTTTGCCATTCGGCTACGGAACCCTAAAAAATCGAAGGACCAAAATGTAAGGGTAAATGCCTTACATTTAATGTTTGTGAAATGATAGATGTTAATGTTCAATAAAACTGTTTAATAAATCACTTAATGTTACTTAAAAATACTTAAAAATGTTATATTTGAGAATGTTCCAAACAAATGTTGAATGTTCGACAGCGCGGTGCCAAACGCACTATATTTAACGTGAGTCTTTTTCCGTACAGCAAAACTAGGTTTTGCTGATTTGGTTTATTTCTAACTAGGTGAAGGTGCAATGTGCGGCTGCTGACCGTACATTATATATGTATTTATAGTATGTTTAAAATTTTATATAAATATGGTATTGTATATATTATGTTATATATATGGGCTTTAATGCTTGAAATAAATGGATAAATAAATATATACAAACCGGTTTTTTTTTCCCCAGTGTCCAGTGTACAAGAAGCCGGTGCGAACCGGTTTGACGTTCATCACGCCCCTCTGGCTGCCAACCATCAAGAACCCAGACCATTGGATCCTGAGAGGAGTCGCCATGTTATGCGATATTAAGTAACATAACATATTTATTGTACAGACAAAAAATCTGTCAAATTTCTGCAACAGATTTTCAACCTTATCACAATGGTGGTAGGTTAATGTTTGATTGGTTAAATTTGACGGATTCAGGTACCGTGACCTACTGTTGTCTGTATTATGACGTTATTTGAGACAAAAGTTCACTTGCTCAACGTCATTTGTGATTAATATTTTGTTTTTATACTCTTTTGCTTGTAATTCGATCATGTCTTAATCATAGATATAGTATAATAGATAGATTGGCAATCGATTTGTGTAAGATCAACACAAAAACACGTCAGTGAGTGTGACTGTGAGTAAATAGTGCGGTGCCATTTTTAGTCTACTTTTACGATTCACCTGTGTCTAATTATTTTATACCTTTTTTTTATTTATTTTATGGACATTCAAGAGGTTATGGTATAAATCTTTACGGTTCCGCACTCAATTCAAAAATCATGTTTTTCCAACAGATGTGTAAGTGAGACTTTATTTCATCTTTGTTCATTTTGGATATATACTCTTCGGTACTGTATTGTCATCGTTATAAATTATGCCTCCAAAAATTAATCAAACTATACATAATATTCTTATTTATCCCATTTGTTTCGCAGTCCTAATTTATTTAGAGCCTAGAACGTTGCAGGTCGTTGCGTCGTGTCGTTGAATAGTATAAGTCTGGTATATCTATTTCACTCTCTCATATACCTCCACTATATGTATCTCTTTCATATTGCCAATCTATCAAACGGTGCTAGTGCTATATCTATGGTGCTAACTATACTGTAGGTGACATTTAGGTAAAATGTCATCCATTTATTAGACCATATAATTTGTGCTTTTTTATTATTGTCTTTTTCATTAAATAAATAGATTATTTTTGAAATATCGACTTTTAGTTATTTGTATTTTTACGTAAATGTTTCATACTTAGTAGAAATGAAAACAAGAATGAAAATTTTGACATTTAATCATTTCCTTACTCTCGACTAATATAAAAATCGGCAAAACTTTTAAGTACAAACAAATAAATATAGAGAATCCAATATTCAGTCACATCATAAAAATTACCTAAAATACAATTGAAGATGTATCAATTAATATAAACATGCGATATTATAAACAATAGTAATAATTATTAAATAATACGAGATTAATAGAACATTGAGATGGCACAGAGAGATTAAATTATATCTATTAGCTGGCAAGACAGAGTACAGGGTTGCCAGTTGAAAAAAATCACAACACGTGATCGGCAAGGACGACACTTATAAATAAAAAGAAAAAATAAACTAGTGTAAATAAGATAAATAAAGAATTCCTCATAAATAAGATATAAATGGTATATCTTACTGAGTATTCTGATAATTCTCTCTACATTAACATGTGACTAAGCTTACAACATAAAACGTTTCCACGTATTTTATGTAACATTATAAATAGATTTTAAATTAAATGATCTTCATGAAAAATACGATACGTTTTGAACAATACTCTAAAAAATCTTCATAAATTGATTTATCTAGAAAAACGAGATTCGACTATAAAATTCTGTAAGTATATATTTTTCTAAAACACACGTTTTGTAAATTGCAGATTCTAAGGCACTTTTTGTATTAAAATGCATTCTCTATCAGTCGTGTTATCAAATGTAAATAAATATATTTCTACTCTAGAGAATATTCGTCAATTCGTCAATAGACTACAACCAATACTTATGAACTACAATATTATAGTTGGCAAGTAGTTATTATAGGAGACTTTACAACGATAAATGTTAATAATGCTTTGGTTGGTATGGTAATTAACTCGAGCCGGTCACTGTGAACAAAAAAATGGAATTAATATTATCTACAAATATATTTTTGTAGTACTAGTTTTTCTCAGGAAACTGAGTAAAATATAATACTAGTATATAGACCGTAACATCTTTGACAGTCGTTACGGGTAGTCAGAAGCCAGAAAGTCTGACAACCAGTCTTACCAAGCGGGATGCCAGGTTGCCCGGTAAACAGGGTTGGTGGAGGTCAGACAGGCAGTCCGCTCGCATGTAAAACACTGGTTCTCAGCTGCATCCGGTTAGACTGGAAGCCGACCCCAACATAGTTGGGAAAAGGCTAGGCAGATGATATAGACCAAGGTTATATATCACTTAACTTTATGTATGTACGATCATTACTTGCTAATTACTGCGATAAATATATTTTATGGAACAAAACAACGTTTGTATTGGTCAAAATTATGAATATGTTCAAAACTGAGCAGATGGGAGTAAAATATCACTTACCACAAATCTGTTGACTTTCGGCACAAAGGTTTTTGTTACATTCGTCTGCGTCACGTTCATACTCTCGAATTTTTGACGCAAGCTGCAGATAACACGTAATTATTATCATTAAATCTGCTTAGTGTCCGTTTCACAGGTTTCAGATAAAGTTCTAGATAGCTATCAGACAGATGATGCCATAGAAATAATGTATTTAATTTTGATTTCTTTTATGTGGCAGTATCTGTCATATGGCTATCTAGAAAATTTTCTGGAACCCGTGAAACTGAATATAAATATAAACAAAGCAAAAGCGATATTTTACACTTAATTTTGTAGCTTGAAGTGGCGGTTTTAGACTTAATTTCATAGGTTTCTTCAGAATACTATCTTTAAACAACAATCAGTTTTAATAAACTGTAAATAACAAAATTCTGTCAAAACAAAAATGGAAGAGCGGAGTCTCCTAACACAGGCATTACTTGCTTAAAAGGAGGCTCCAATCACGAAATAAATGTAAAAATATTTTAGCATAGAAATTAAAAAAAAAAAAAACTAAGGAAATGTCTAGCCAGATGAGGGCTACCTCTTAGCAGTCTCGAGCTGCGACTCTCCGTCGTCGTCGTTGTCGGCGTGTCGCTCGATGACGACGCTGGAGGGGGAGCGCTGCGGCTCCGACTCTGACCAGTGCTCGAAGCGGTCGCGGAAACTCTTCGTACGGGCTAGTTGCTGCGCCTGGAGGAAATTAAAAGGAATATGGTGAGATATAAGGTTAATGTTAGATATTCTTCTTCTTATCGAGTGAGCTGCAGGTTTAATCACCTGACAAGCCCTAGTGTCAGAGTTTTCTCAAATCCGCCTGACGGCCTCTGACGTGGAATTATAAATACGACTGATACTGAGTAACAATCGAGGACGCCGGCTTTACGTGCCCTCCCAGGCACGGGGGTGTAACACCGCCAACTTCCAAACTCCAGGCTGCTTTGTGAAAGTTTCTAAAACCCACAAAGCGATTTCGGCCTGACCCGGGAATCGAACCCGAGACCCGTGGCACGGCAGTCACGCTATGCGACCACTAGACCAACGAGGCAGTTAGATATTGTATGATGGCGTCCTAGCCGACTGCCGGCTACGGCGGCTGTTCTCATATAAGGAGATCAGCTGCACAGGACATATTATAGTACACAAGCATTTGCGCTGACACAGGTGCACTCCCTATTCCCTCACTCTCATAACCCGATGGGACGGCAATCCGACACGACCGGAGAGAGATCAGGCGCAGGACCGGCATTAACGTGGTCTCCGATGAACGGCCCCTAAGTATATCCCTTGACCTAGCTTCCGTCAGTGGCTTTTCACCTGCTTTGTGAAGGAACTACATCCTACTTTGTGAATCAATGCCACTTACGTATTATTACAGTTTCATTAAATTCGGTTAGCCGTTTGCGCATGAAGAGATAACAAGCGTACACTTATAAACTTTCGCTTTTTATTATTGTTAGATGTAATAAGAACAAATTCTGACGCTGAACTATACTAAGCTCTCTTACCATTTTTCAATGGTAACTACTAGGCTTCTAAAATTAAAGATCGATTGTCATCGAAAATGAACTTCATTTTTAAATATAAACGGTCGAATTGAGAAACCTCATCCTTTTTTGAACTCGGTTAAAAAGTCAGCTTCTATGACACACCTGTTTAAGCGCCTCGTCCCTCTGCCGTGCCTCGAGGTAGAGCCTGCGGCGCTCGTCCTCGCTGTCCTCCTCATACTCTTCCTCTGAGGAGTACTCCTCCTCCGAGGACTCCCCCTGGTGGTTGTTCTCGCCGGGCGGGGGAGGGGTGAACCTCTTCAGGGGTTTGGGGCCTGGAGAGGGTAGAAAACAATAGAACATAGATTATGATTTAGATTTTGTTCGACCATTTCTTCTTTCAGCCAATTAGGAAGTGTAGAGACGGGTGTTTTGGTTATCTTTTGTAAAATGAACTTTAAAAAGTCTTAAATTTCAATCTGCTCCAAACAAATAACTTTTTTCTTTATTTGCCTAGGTACAAACTTCCTAAAAAAACGTTATGACTGAATCTAGGAATAATCAAATATTTCGAATTGGTCACAAAAATCAGTTTTTATCCAGTTATTTTCCTATTCCACCCTAGCTCGATAATACTTTTCAGTACCTTGAAGAAGGCCAAAGAACAAGGCGTTTAAGTCCACAACAAATGAACGGATTTTCAAACATCTTTCTTCACAATACGCTATAAGCCTACACATAACAATACCTTGCACATCGCTGGGCTTGTTCTGCTGGTGCTCGAGCTGTCGGAAGACGGAGATCATGCGCTGGGCAGTGTGCCTGGCGGCGGCGACGCTGGTGTCGGCGGCCGCCTCCTCCGCCCGCACCACGCTGGGCTCGTGGTAGATCTCCGGGGACGGGGACTTCGCACGCTACCAATAGTAGATAAATATTTAATGCGGTAAACACGGGTGCTCGGGGCTGTGGGATTGATGGAAAGGAGTTACCGCGGCCCAGGATCACAAAGGGCTCAAGAAGTTACACAGTGGGTTTTAGTCTGTAGAAGTTTGACACTCCCGCAAAAAGGGGATAAGATTAAACTTTGATAGATTTTAAGTTAACATGTTCAGTATATTTGGTGTGACACTATCTAGAGGGATAAACAAAAATAGCTCTGCATATAATTGAAATCAAAGTCGCATTTATCATCAACTTCTTGCATCTTTAACACAGTATACGAATTATTCCTTACAATTTGAGTACAAGTAACGATGACCTAAAAGCAATTATTTTTTTTATCTTTTATACTTTTTTTAGGACAACCCATTATGAAATGGGTTGTCCTAAAAAAAGTATAAAAGAAGGGGATCCCCTCTTATTCTAAGACTACTCGACTAATTAATTGACAAATGACCACCTCTGACCATAAATAATTATATAAAAGTAATTATATGACTACCTGTGTCTGCCTGGGCGGTGTCATGCGGAACTCCTTGCGCTCGCTCTTGGGCTGGTAGGTCTCGAAGAACTTGAACCGGTCTGAAATGTCAGACGTCTCGATCTTGACGTCTTCTAACTTGTCAGCAGCGCGGACCACGTCTTTCGGGATGAATGGCTGTGGAAGTAGTGATAGAGTTTTTGGAGAACAGGTAATTTTTTACTAAGCTTTTTCGCTAGTAAGTGGGGACATATTGAACGGCTTGTGATTGCTTGGCACAATAAAATATAATACCTACTTTAGACAGAATCAATTTTAAGCCGCTAAAATGACGGCACTTGGAAATTTTTCAAAACACCGCCATTTTTGCGATACGGGGTACGGCAAAATAGCGCCGAAAGTTTTCTAATGCCTTTTTAGGAGACTAAAAAAGTATTCATTTATACTCGCAATGTTCGTGTCATAAAAAACTTCTCACAAAAAGAAAACAAGAAGCAAGTTTTGTCGGAACATAAGGGTATAAAGTTGTATAAAGCTACTCACGATCTCCTTGCGCTTGGGCACGTCAGACGGAGGGGGGGAGGTGGGCGGCAGGTTCTTGGCGTTCGCGTCCAGCTCCAGGAAGATGGAGCGAGACTTCTTGCCGATACCTAACATGGGGATAAAAAAATATTTTGAGCTTGTATTGGAAAATTTTGCACCATTTGTTCCTGTAACTATGTAGTTTAGCATTATAAAATGTGTCAAAAAGATCTGACTTGTCTTTTACATCATAATTATAAAATACTCCCCAAAAAGTCGCTAGACAGGACTTTTACATTACCCATAGCGTTTAGGAATTTAATGTAATTTTTATTGTAATAATTCACTTTTGATGCTTACTGTACGTTAAAAATTGACTATAAAAAGTATTTTATTACGTTATAAATGACCTACCTTCATTAAATAGCGCTCTGTCGTCAATCTCCCGGTTCTTAGGCGGCTGGTTCTCATCATTGAAGAGCTCTCCGTTCTCAAAGCGCTGTTTGATAGCGCGAGCCTTCTCCGCGTTCAGGTCCAATTCACGGGAAATCTTGTCTGCTGACGTTACTCCTGAAAAATTTTAACAAAAATGTATTTCGATATGATTTTGATTTATTTATTTAGCCCTGTTTCACACAGTTTCACCCGCGTCCCGCGGGAATTATTGCCCGTAGCCGGACAAAATATACCCCATGTTATTCGGGGTTAGTGTAGCTTCCCAACAGTGAAATAATTTCCCCTTTATTATTAGTATAGAAGTACAGAAGAATAGTAGTGAACAGTAATGCAGAAGAATTATTTTTTATACTTCAAGTGTAGAAAATATAGCCCTATAATAAGAATGTATGAGCATGTGGAATAATGCTTTTATAGTGTGCATAGAATAGTATGAATCTGTAGAATGTATAACGGCCGAATACTAAAAAGACACAGAATTTTAAGAGCTGCAACAGAAAAACTTTTAAGTATCGTTTCAGTATTCAGAGAAATGACGGAATATTTTTATTATAATAAATATGTATGCAACTAACTACAGACGGTAAAGAGTTAAAACCGTGGCATGAACCATTTACCTTCAGTTTCAGAAGCCATTTCGTTTTCGTTGTTATTAGAAGTGGCTAAAATAAATATTGTATGTATTACAAAACTTTATTTTTTGTTCGTAATCTATGACATTTTTGGCAATGGCTGATTTTGTTATTGGCTTTATTTAGTTTTCGTCATTATAAGTTTTCGATCTGTCAACACTTTGGTTGGTATGGGTTGGTATAAACGTGTAGTATATGAAAGTAGCGTTTGTTTTATTTACACTCCCAGTGGACAGAATTGAGTTTTTTTTTACCCTTTTAGTATAGCTCAAGTAGAGCTCGTGGCTAAGTTCAAACGGGCCGCCCCGCGGGGGCGGGCGGGGGGGGGGGAAATAGGGTTCGCCACGACTCTACAGCTCCAATACCTATAGGCTGCGCGACGCCTGCGCTGTCAAGTAAAACTTCCCCGGGCGCGCGGCGGGCGGGGGCGCGGAAGCACGCAAAAGTCCAAAGCATCCCCCCCAGCCGGGGTACAACCACTCAGCGCAAATAGACAGAACAACAACATTCTGGAGCCGTGTAGTCTTAGCAATTACTAGTCCTTTCCCCAACCATTTCCGCGCGAGTCGCCGCTTCCAGCTAACCCGGGACTGCCAGCCTGCAGCAACCGCGTCTCTCTACATGGCAGCGACTGCCTATCCTGGACACTCCGACAAACCCAGTACCTGGGCAATCTGGCACCCCTTGTAAGACATGACGTTAGTCAGAACTTTCTGGCTTCTGACTACCGTAACGGACTGCCTAAGATTGTCAAGATTGACAGCCGGGATCCCTACTGTTTATCGGTGCCTTCCGAAACACGGGAAGAAAACTCGTTATGAAAAGATGGTCACCCATACCACGGACCGACCGCGTCAAGCGTTGAATTAACTTATGATCGATCGATAGACCCGTCGGCTTTGACTTAGCCACAGAGCTTACTTTGAGCTTATATCATAAAGCGGTGAACAAAAAAACTCAATTCTGTCGCACCGTGGGAGGTAAAAAAACACGCTAACGAGGGCAGGGGGGAGAAGAAAGACCGTTAATCAACGCTTGGACAACGCGGGGTCCGGTCCGTGGATCGCGTGACCCATCTTTCCATTAACGATTCTTCGTGTTCGGAAGGCCAACGATAAACAAGTGGGGCCCGGCTGTCATTGACATCTTTTGCAGTCGTACGGGTAGTCAGAGCCAAGAAAGTCTGACAACCAGTCTTACCAAGGGGTGCCAAGATTGCCCAGGTAACTGGGTTGTGGAGGTCAGATAGGCAGTCGCTCCATGTAAAACACTGGTTCTCAGCTGCATCCGGTTAGGCTGGAAGCCGACCCCAAAAATAGTTGGGAAAAGGCTAGGCAGATGAGTATAGCTCAAGTAGTTTTTATATTGTACTTACAGTTAATAGGATTTTAAAGTTTATTTTGTTATTTGACTTTTTTTTAAATTACATTGTAAACTTAAATTAGTAGAAAGTATATCTTACCTTGTTCGCTCTGCAGTACTGACTGTTCATACATCTCCTTGATTTTAGCTTGTTTGCCCTGAAACAATTACGTTACGATCAGAAAGCATTTTTGGATACACAAAAGATGGTGTTACGGTGCGTACAGACTATATAACGTAACATGTTATATAACATTGCTATACAACATGATAATTCGTATAAGGGTGCGTACAGACTATGTAACATGTTATATAACTTGTGTTTTATAACACGTCCACATTATGTAACCCTGTTATTCAACATTATATCCACAATAAACTTACAGCTCCAATTTTTTTTGCCCAGCTGTGGACAAAATTTCACAAAACTGTCTGTTATCTTCAGTATCTATTTTCATTGCCCACTACACACCTAATTTACCAACAACTTTTGCCCAGCTGTGGATATAACTTCACAAAATAGTCTGCTACCCCTCCAACTTCTATTTCAATTGCCCACAATACGCCTAAATACCAAACAACTTTTGCCCAGCAGCGTACAAAACAATCTGTTACCACTCCCGCAATAATTTTAGTTGCCTGCCTAGAGGTTCATATTTCCCCAGCAGTGGGCAACTCACCATGAAGAGTCGGCTGCGTATGTTCTGTATCTCCTGCTTCCTCTCGCGATGCCTCTCGGAGGAGGAGTGCTGGCCGGTCTCGAACTTGCCGACGATCTCGCTCATGTTGCAGAACGACACCGGCTGTTCGCGGCTCGCCGTGTGCTTGTATGACTTCTTTAGGACCGAGTCTTCGTCTGTGAAATGTATTAGGAATTGTTTTTTTTCCACGTTTGTAGTGCTAGGTAAGATGTTTGTTGTGTGTCGTGGTGGTAAAAAAAAAACGGTCGACTTGAGAACCTCTTCCTTTTTTTTGAAGTCGGTTAAAAAAGACAATATGACACTCACTTGTGGAACTTTGCTGTTTTGCGGCCTTTTCGTTTTGGGAATTGCTTACTACTTTGCGCACGGAGGTATTTTTAACCGACTTCCCAAAAAGGAGGAGGTTCTCAATTCGACCGTATTTTGTTTTTAAATATAATTTTACTTGGATGGATAGTAATATTCACTATTCAGTATTTATTGACATAAGAGCCATTCATTTATCTTAAAGTAGGTAATATCAAGATTGTTTATGCTTAGTTAAATATCTACTCGGATAGAAATATGACTCAATTACTGACCAAAGACTTTGTAACTACCACTATAAGTACTGAAACAAAGGTATAATCTCACCATCCTCGTCATCTTCAGGTTCGCTGGAGCTGTGCTCGACAGGCACTCCATTCAGGTAGTCGTCTGATACACCCACGTCCATGCCCTTCGCTTTAAACCTAAACAAAATAGTATTTATTTACACAGGCATTATAATAAACAAGTTATTAAAATTTAAAAAATCACACATAAAAATATTTCTAACATTTGAATTGAAGTTGGATTCGATTAGCATTTCATTCCGGTCACAGATACAATTCGACAGCATTCAAAAAGGTGTACTAATTTCTTCACTGTGAAACGGGTGACCGGTTTTTACCAAAAAAACTAACTTATAAAAAACCTGATTATACTGTGACAAAAACACACGGTTAACTTTTAACACTTTTTATCGTGAATTAGAATTGAATTTGAATTTATTCTAATCATTTAAATACCTGTGCATTACGCCCAAAAGTTTCAGTCTACGAAACTATTAAAAAAAATATTCCAGTAAAATGTTCACCACATAAGATTCACACTATCACGTCTAACGACTTATAAAAATAATTTTAAAACTAATTCTTCGTTCAACTTTCACGGCACGCCGCGTACAATGTGATAGCCATCAGTTTCTTAGTAATTACAAAATTATCTTTAGGTAAAAAGCATGGGATTTTCATCCTTATCTCAAAGTATTTAGGTGTAAGGGAGATGCAAGTGTTTTAGCCGACAAAAAACCCTATGAAACATGTTGGGTTACTGAAAAAATGTTGTTGAGTGGAATTGATGGATTCAATTGGTTTAGAATACATCGCTTGGTTGTATGTAGTTTTGTACATTTTTGTAACTTTGTGTAGTTTTCACATAATAGTGATAGAATTACTTTTTTTACGTATTTTAATTAAAATCATTTCGCCCAGCAAAATAACTTGTTGACTGCTACCGTAAATGGGCTGACCTGATTTTTATAAAATACCGTCTAAAGATAAATTGTGAGGAAACATGGGAGCAGGAATCATAGCAGATTTCATCGTTACCCGCGACATAATTTTCTTCATAATAGATATAAGAAAAACCAAGCAGATTCTCCCAAAATTTCAGTCTGACATTGAAAATATTAGAACAATATTTCGGAACGTAGCCGTCAATGTACACGTTACATACGGTAACACTCGCCACTAAGTACCCGCCACGTTCTCATGGGCATCAGAAATAGAACAGCTAACGTTCGCTGACGCAAGTGGGGTATACGGTGAATGAATCATTTTGATACTTTATTATTACATTTTATTTTATTTATATTGTTTTAGCTGTTTTTTTTTTCTTGCAGGTGAAATTGTTGGGTGGGTTGAAAAGATCTGGTGTTTTTAAAGAAAGTAAAAGTAAATATTAATTCGGTGTTTTTTATGTAAATGTAAACCAAGTCGGCAATAAAGTGAGTTTTTAGTTTTTCAAAATCCATATTTGAGGGCACGGCAATGCCTCCGCTTAGTCAAGCAAAAAAGCGGCACTGCCGTAGCATCCTTTTCTCGAAGCAGTTTAGAACATTTTTATACCATGTCGGATTGTAGGTATATCCAAAAAATCAACATGACAGATTGCGCAATTTTGATCAATTATAAATATGTAATTTAATTTTAATGAATGCTAATTTACATTTGTTTATTTTTATAACGCTTTATACTATAGTGTAGTACGCAAAGTACGTTTCAGAACGTGAGCAAATCCACAGGAAACACCTAGATAAAAAATAAAACATATATAAGCTAACTTACTTGGCAAGTTTGGACAATATGGCGGCGGTTTTCTCCCTGGGCACGCGAGGCTCCTGGGGCAGAGGCTCTTCGGCAGCCGTGGCCTTGCGCTCGAACACCTCGAATCTGGACTTTACATCCAGTTGGGACAGCTCCTCCAGTCCAAGGTCTGGTTTGTCTGATGCTGTGGGAAGAAACTTACTTATTAAGCACATGAATTATTTTTTATTCGCGTGCGTGCCTGTGGAAAGTGCTTCGGGTATCGGGATAAAATGTAGCCTAAGTCACTCAGAGTAGCTTCCCAACAGTAAAAGATTTTTCGAATTAGTTCAATACAGTTTCGGAGCAAACAAACGGTACAAAAAAACTTTACTTTGGTAGATTATTTTATAGTAGGTGGAACAAATATTACATTTAGTGCCATCTATCGGCATGAATATTAAACTATTACATACCTCTAACGACATCTGGTGGCAACTCGACCGGATTGCTCTCACAGATAATCATTTGGTGCTTTTTGGGGGTAGCTGCTGCGAAAAACGTAACGAGCTTAGTTTTTATACTTTTGGTAGTTTTAATGCAATCTTTGGGAGTTAAAACACCTGTGTGTTTATTACAGCTGGATCTATATATAATAGTTGAATCTATAGAAATACAACCATATTTTATCCAAATCTGATGGCCCGTATCACCATAGACAAAATAAACAATCACTCTATTTCCATTTAAATTCTAGCAGTTATAGAAACGATCCAAATACGTCTCCTATCATGATTCCAGGTACCAGGTAGCAAATTATGCTACCATTTCACTTATTTTGGCAAATATTACAGACTTGTTATATTTCTATTTTATAACTTAATACTATTGATGAGAAGAACTAGTATTACCGTCGGTGACGTCATCGTCGTCCACAGGTTTGGGCTCGAAGAGTTGTTTGAAGTGCGGCTTACAGTACAGCGTCGTGTGGTCACTCTGGTAAGTCTCCACTCTGAGAACAAAACAGTATTAAGTATTTAAATTAAGTGTAAGTTTTAAGTTCGGATTGCCTTTTCCCCTATTATAAAACAGCCTATTTCAAGGATTTGGTGTCGGATGTGTCAACTCACGAAGTTTTGGGTGCAAGCAATAATGAAACTAAAAAAAACAAAATATGAAATCTGAATAGACTTTCAATTGTTTTGCCCCCTTAAGGGACTACACACACTTATTCAGCTCTATTCAGCTTTTGCCCATAGAAAACAACGATTTTGTATGAAGATGCGTACGAATCCTTTCAGCTTTCCGCGTCTATTCAGCTTTCGCGGCAAACGAGTATGAAATGAGAACAAATGTGTTTTTATCTTGCGAGTGCTTGAGATAGAGTTCAGCGCTTTTCTGCCACGATCAGCGCTGTTCCGCCGCGTTCGACGCTGAATGCGCTGAATAAGTGTGTGTAGTCCCTTATCCAACAAACGAAATCTTTTGCCTTTTCTGTATGGTGAGAAGTCATGTGACTTCCACCCTTCTGCTGTGGGTGGAGCGGTTCTAAGTCTAATCAGACCAGAGTCTTCTCCTAAGGAATGCACCGACCACGAAAGCGTAAATTTTCTTGAAACCACTGTTTAATGTGAATTTTCACATTCATGTTCAAGAAAACGAACGTTTGTTGTCGGCCCTTAATATTCTGGTTCTAAGCTAGTCCCATAGCAGAGTATACTAACGTGAGCTGCTTATTGCACTGGGTGCATCGGAAGCACTCCTTGTGCCAGACCCTCCTCTCTGCCTTGATCCTCTCCATCGCGTACACGGGGCGCGAACACTTCTCGCAGTGGGGGGCGGCGTCCGCGTCAGCCGCCTTCATCTTCTTGAACAGCTTCTCTGAACTTTTTGACTGGAAATAATACGGAGAAGGTGTTAGATTTGTGGATGTGTATGTGGTTTGGACTTGTACCTGATCACGTCAAAAATTTGACCAACGGGCAGTCATTTCATAGCCGGTTAAGGTGAGGTTAAAGTTAAATCGAGCGACCCAGTCTAACTTTGAACAATTAACCAATATTTCCGCCAATAAATCTAAATTTCCAAATAAATATACTCACCACCGATATGGTCCCTTCATCCTTATGCCGTCTGGACTTGGTCTTCTTCTTGACCGTCCTCTGCTCCGAGACCTGGACCTCTTGGTAACTCCTCTGGACCCTCGACTCCGACTGGATGAGGGACTGGGACGACTCCATCGTCGCTGATGCCGTAGCTAGAGCCATTGCTTTGTGCTCTGTGAAAGAAAATTGCTAAGCTTTTTTAAGGGTCTTTCATAGAGGTTTTATCTTCTATATATATAAAACTCTTCCGTTACTGAGTGACTGACTGACAGACAACGCACAGTCGAAACTACTGGTCGTAGACAGCTGAAATTTGGAATGTAGGTTCCTTGGGATATGTAGGGGAGCACTAAGAAAGGATTTCCCGAAATTCCCACGGGAACGGGAAAAAACGGGATTTTAAGTTTTAGGCGGGCGAAGCCGCTGGCAGAAGCTAGTTTAAAATAAGGAATCTGGGAAGGGTTCCTCTCCGGTGTTCCTCCATAGAACCTACTTTTTGGAACTACTAGTGTGAGTAGAGCTTGCAAAGGCCTATTTGACTTTGTATAAACAATTTTCAGATACCTTTTTTGCCATAAATACCTGCATTAATAGTAATGACTAAGCAACAATGCTTTTAACAATATAGTAATTTACAAAACTTTGATCAAGATGGTCAGATAAAAGCGTGTTAAAAAATCATAAATATTCAAATCGGCAATGAGTAATGTTAGCGGAGAAAGTCGGAGTACCAACTTTTTGTTTATTTTAGCGAAATACATTAGCATTTCTCAGTAATTATTCTTTGGAAATAGACCTTAACTAATGGCGTTGCTAACCTTAACTTTGGCTGGTTTTGGCAATGAGGTTAGGTTGTTTTTTGCGGAAGATCTTTTATCTTAGACTGGTAATTACGAGAACGAATTAGAAAACATGGATTTGCAATTAGAAGCATAGGTATCGAGAAACAATGTATCCTATATCAATTTAGAAAAATATTATCATGGTGCAAAGTTTATTCAAAGTCATTTAAGATCATCAAACAATAGCCAATGAACGTGACAAACTCGTGTTACTAAAATAAACTAGGGTCATATTAAAAAAAATCGTTAATTAGTAACAAACAAATCGTTAAAAAGCCATCCATCTCAAGATGTAAAGCTAAACAGTTTCCCAAGTAAGCTCCGATACGGGATTGCCACTTCTTCCTGACGTAAGGAGCGGTTAAGACAGGCCAATTGTGTCAAGGAGTTGAGCCAACTGCAGCCATGTCACGTACATCGCTGAAAATTCCTTTGGCTTATTTCTTAAAGCTTCACGCGTATAATTTGCTTAGCTTTTTGTTGAAATTATGAACGCAGCCAATGTTGCGAACGCAATATATGCAAACCATAAATGTCGTTT
>NWSH02000162.1:5270328-5293762 GCA_002382865.2 Heliothis virescens | reverse complement strand
GCTGTTGACCGTATAGTTGCGTATATCTTCATATCATCAGCAAAGCACAATAATTTGGATGAAATCAAGCACGTATGGATATCGTTCACGTAAATAATAAATAATAACGGACCGAGCAAGGACCCCTGGGGAATATGCAGTAAATGTAGCGACAAGCGTAATAAATAGAAACAAGTGAAAGAAAACTGGGTTGCCAAACATATAAGTCCCATTATATGTTTAGACAACCCAAAGTAAATAATAAATGAGATATATATAAAAAGTAACAAAAATATAGAAATAATAATAATAGCTCAAAATTAAAATATAGAAATTTTTGGCAGACAGCAGAAACCTAAATTAAATTTTATTGTAAAACAGGACAAGACAGCAACAACCTAACTGAACCTTTATTTTTTTATATTAGCTGTAACATAAAATTTAAGAAATAGAATTCTGAATATAGAAATAAGAAGTAGATAAATTAGAATAAGAAAACTAGAAATAAATCTGTAATAGTATTAAATAAAACTGTTTTTTTGTCATTCCCCCTGTAACATATTACATATAAGAACAAATAAAAAATTAGATAATATAAGAGTAGAAATAAGTAGAATTGTAAATGGGAGTCCCACCCATGGAATGCATGAAGAGGATGTAAGAAAGCAAATGTCTAAAGAATGAAGGAAGGAGAGGAATAAAAGCGAGAAATGGAATGGAAGAGGATAAGGTTAATAAGGTCTCCGATTATTGTTGGAGGAATCCAGGAACAATGCCCTGTGATGGCGGGTGGATCCAAAAAAAAAAAAAAAGCCCTGAATCTATAAAGCTGAAATTTTGCACAGAGGTTCATCTCAAGATTCTCATGGGAGATAAGAGGGAAGGATTTCCAGAAATTCCCACGGGAACGGAATAAAACGGTATTTTGCCGCTGGCAGAAGCTAGTAACGGTACCTACATATTTTATCATGTCTAAAGTGTAGCACGTTCAGGTTAGCTTAGCAGCTTTAAGGGTTAATAACATGTCCTCACAACTCCTTACCTTCGATCTTATTTGGTCCATGGAATTCCTCATGAAGTTCACGTAACCCTGGCCGATGTCCTTGCCGGAACCCGACACGTTGGCTATCGTCAGGATTGAGCCGATCAAGCTGAAAACAAAAACAAATGATAAAATTTCATAAAGGGTTGTCTCAAAACCGAGCCGATTAAACTATAAAAGTGATTCAAATTCAATTTAACTGCTTGAAGGTTAGTCAGCATATTTTTTTCACTATCCCCAGATTAGTTACCCCTATTGTGTATTACAGATACAGCACTTTTCTAATCACCGAAAGAATTCATCATCATCAGCTGCCTAGTCTTTTCCCAAGCTACCTATATTAGGGTCAGCTTCCAAAATAATAAAGCTACAATAATGCCAAATCTTCTCACCTTCCCTCGTCGAACCTCGCGATCTTAGCGAGCGTAGCCTCCAACACGGCTGATAGCCTCGAGGTCATGCCTGAAGCCATGCCCTGGAGGCATGCCTCGATCTGCGCATCCATCTTCGTATGGTACTGGTACTAGAGGGGGGAAAATATCTCTATTAGGATTTCTACGAACTACTATTACTATTTGTTTTATTTCTTCCAGTTTCATCTTCTGTTAGGGGGTTTGGGTTAAAATCTTGCTATACATCGTAATTTTGTGTTCTTCTGTCAGGTCTATAATGCAGAACTAATCTAGTTTTAGAAATTAATTCTAATTTTATGAAGTACTTGAGTTAGCTTCTGCAATAAGGACCTCGTTTGCGATTTAAACGTCATAGTGAATCTTCTTTCTTCTTCTTCAGAATTGGGGAATTTCTGGTCTTGGGGGAGACATATGTATGATGTACGTTTATGGCAAAAATCATGTGCTTATTACAGCTGCAATAATTTTGCAGTAAACATACAGCTTATGTCTTATAACAAATCTTATTTCTAATCGCACATGCAATAGGGGTTTGACTCTTTTGTAAGTAGTATGGTATATTTTCATCCTTAAAAGGGGAGTTATTAATGTCATGATAATAGAAATGGAAAGATTCACCCAAAAGAAGTCAAACACCCCATTGAGATACATCAAGAAAGGGTTTCCCTTTCACACATATTATAATATATCCATTAAATAAGCTGGGAGGTACAAAAGCATGGAAAACATCTCGCAACTATTTGCTCAGAATTTCTTAAAAGGAATCAAGAAGATATCGCCCCAACTAAAGAGCTCTTAGCTCTTAGCGCGAATTTCTGGAATACCAATAAGAGAAGACAAAATTAGTCTTTCGAGTTCACGTTCCAGAATTGCCAATTGTCCAAATCGAAATTCCAATGTTTGAAAAATAATTTTGCATAAATCCGGGCTAGGAGCTCAGACAAAGAATAGTTTTGCAGCAGCTTTACTCTGATCACCACTCTTAAAAGTGGGATATGTTTTCTTGACCGAATTCGAATAATTGATTTTACTCTTATAGCGATAGCTCAAGCGTTTCGAAGTGCTCATGACTGGCTTAAAGGACAGGCATCAGGTTCAACAGATATTTGCAGCCAATTCAGATCTTTTGAGGACATTAAAATTGGCATTACCAATCTGATATCCCCAAATCCTTGTAACATAGAGTCGTGCAACACAGATTCGTGCTCATGCATTATGCCGTACCTATCCTTATAAGAAATTAGATCCTGATATTTGTCCAGCAAGGCAAGCGTGATGTTGTGAGAATACGTAGGGCATTCTGAGGGGCGAGTAAAAAATACTCTTAGCTCGGATAGCTCGAAAATAGAGTGAACTAGTAAAAGATATATTCGCAAGTAGCGGAATAATGAGGAATTTCTGAAGAGATAGGAGGTACAAGAAGATCCATAATATTGCACAGAATAAACGAACTGTGGTAATGCAGATAGTGACTGAATACTTCCTAAAATGGAAAGCGTTGATAGATTTGAATAAAAACCGAATTTCCATCAGGCATCGTGGCCTCGGAAATTTGAGAATCTGGCAATTATTCTTTAGGCATCAAGCTCTCAAGACTATATGCATGTTGAGACAGCGAAGTGATAACTTAATTTTTTTATGAATAATTGAGCCCAACCAGCGAAAGTCAGCGTTTTTTTTTTAATTTTCATGCAATCCAATTATTTTGAAGCTCATTTCGGAACAGCATGCAAGAATTAGATAGTTTACATACAGTGGCTGCTTCTTAACTCAGGTAGGTCCTTGGAGCATGGAAAGGCCTTGATCTAGCGATGTGTCGGAGGTGGTTCGATGTGCAGTTGATTATCCAAAATCGGACGTTTCTCAATAATAATTTTCAAACTTTTGAAATAGAAAGCATAGCTATTCGTTCTTAGTCTTAAAGCTGAGGCCAAGCACCTTGCAGCTCAACTCTTCGGCAAATTCTTCGACTCTTTGTGGAAATGAAGGCTTGATTTTAAAGTATGGCCGTGCTTGAAGCGCTGGCCTTTCTGATTCGTAAGCGAAGCTTCTTACTCTAGCAGTATCTGACTTCTAGAATATGATCAAGCGTTTGCTGTATGTTTTGAATGATGTGAAAGCCAACGATGTGATAAATATGATTGGTATGTTAAGCGCTTTGCTCTATTGCAATTATCTTCCATTTGTACGACTGTATATTTCATGAGCAAATGGGTGTGGTTTGACACTTCCATTTTCCTAATTTAATCAATGATCTATGACTCATTTTAGTGCATTTAATGCAGGCATGATATTAATTGTATGTTGCTCTTTCTCATCGCATTTCTACTGAGTATCATTTATAATTTGATGAACTTCGTCATTCTATGTGCTATTATTTTGCTTTCAAATATTTTAGACCTCACCCTTTTTACACAAAAACTTGGTTATCCAATATCTGAATTTAATAAATTCCTCTACATCAAGTTCTTTGTTTATTTGGGTGAGAACCGTCTCGCCAACTATGTCTGTTGTAGGCTTTACACCAGGCAGAGTTTACGTGACGTCGAAATTTAATCTGGGGGTTTGGATTCCATTAATTGTAGTCCATTGCCTTGCACCTGTGTAAAAAGAGATATAAGTACTCACAATATCTACCCCTTCAACTGCGCATAACTTGAGTGCCTGGTTCTTAGCGTCGAGGGCCACGTTGACCATGGCGCACGTCTCCGCTGGCAGGATGTAGTCCGTCGACATGAACGTCACGCTCTTCTTCAGCCACGACTGGATAACATACATACAGAAATATTACGTGTGCGGAAAGGAAATTTTACAAGCACCATCATGGGTCTTTGTTTTTAAAGTTTGACTTTGAACAGACCAATGGTGGCTTGATTACTACGCTCAACAGATTTCAATTCAAGAGATGCAGAATTTTTAGATTCTGATGTTTACTTTAGTTCTGCTTTAGTTAGTTCTGCTATATACATAGATCATTCCATCGTCACTTTATAACAGTCATCAAAATCGTCCTCACCTGGAACGAAGCCTCGGTCCTCTGTATACACGTCTCCATCATGTCGCAAGCCATGAGCTTGAGCCGCTGCTCCAGGTGCGACCTGAACTCCGGCTCTGGCCAGTGCAGGTCCCTGATGAAGCACTGCAGCGCATCCAGCTTCCAGAACAACTCTTCGCTTGTTGAACAGCCATTGCTGTTAACGTTGCACGTGTTATGGCCTCCGTTCGTAAAATTGGGATGTATGAATTTCTAGGCATGCAAATTTTGACAAGTTCTGCTTGGATATTAAATATTACCTTAAATAAAAAGGTGTCGTTTAAATTGCAACACAAAAACTGAAAAGGAAAGACAAGTTACTCTGTTTTAAGCTCTAGTTGTAGGTGTTAATTTTTATGTGCTTCAAATCAGTCATATCATGGATAAAAATGTATTTTCCCTTTTCAGATTTTGACATTATTCGTCAATCAATATCAATGATTATGTAATATAAAAAATGAAATTTTTGAAATGCTTCGAAATTTCGAATTGTTCATGTAACTATTTAAGTTGTTTTAATAAAATATTTTACACAAGACTTACTGATTATTTAATCATAATAAATTTTAGTCTTACCCCTTGATCTCCCACCTTTCCTTTTCGAAACCTTTATGAAGCGACTGCGCGATCGATGACTCCATCAAGTCGACATATCGCACAACAAGAGGAGCAAACGTGTCCCGAAGATGTTCATGAAACCTGCCACCTTTTAGATTTTCTGGCGATGATATAAAAGGAGCTTTACGGAAAATAGAAAAGGAAGAAGACGGAAAAAGTACATCAAATATTCCAAATTCAATATTTTGAATTCTTTTTTATAAATCTCATTACTAACATTTACTGGTACTACAACACAACATTTAAACAGAAGGAGAAAGTTGTAAAGAAGTTCGTCGTTAGACAGGAGAAATTCTAAAGATTGGATTTGGATAGACATCGATTCGGTTGGACTCACCATCAGTTCTGAGATAGTCGTTAAGGATCTGGAACAGGGGAAAGGAATCCCAGGTATCCGGAGGCTGTTCCGCCAGCACCCTGTCCATATCAACTCCGAATAACGCCCAGAAGATTTCTGCGTGCTCAACCAGCAACTCCGAAAACCACGCGAAAGCCTGTGTACAGATATAGATAGATTTTAAATATTTTCTGAATACATCATGATTATCAAATTCGTTAGTTACAATGTAAAAAAAGGTCAAACGATAACAAGTTTGAATATGTGGATGATTTTATCATTCGCCTTTTATAATAATTACCGGATTAGATTTTAATTATGACACGTTGTTTATTGCTTTTCATGTAATTTTAACATTGATTCCGAATTAATTGATACAGACCAAAAAGGATAATTTAATTTAACGTTTTAATCGTATCCATGCTTATTAATGATCAAAATAAAATTTATTTTTAGAACAGCTAGCCGGAGTCTAATTCAGCTAACTCTTTTTAAATTGACTACTAACGAAACCCTAGAGGTGGAATCAAAAGTAAATCCAAAATCAATTGACAAATATTTCAATAATTTAAATACAGGTCTAAAAGTGGACATGCAAGGTTCAACACAATATAGTGATAGGACCACACTACTTCACAATCTAGAAGCTGATAGAATAGAGTACTGATACTAGTAGAGTGTTACATGACATGTGCATATGCTTTACTGTACTGACAATCTAAATGTGTACTGTAATGGATACACAGGAGTTAGTGCTTAAACGAAAATCAACTTAAAAGGTGCTACTATTGAATCAAGTTCCTCTGTAACATTTAAGGTGTTTGTAATAAATGCAGTGAATGTTATACCACAGTCATCAATTCCAGTACCTTTTAAATAATTTTCAGATAATCACATAAATTAAGCAAAATGTAAGCATAGAAAATGTATAAATAATAAAGTATAGCGCACTACTGAAAATAATAGTTGTAATGTGCTCAATGTGTCGTATGTCCTAGATTGTCATGTAGAAGCATTTTGTTCCTGTATCTAATGTATGTTTCGTGAGTCGAAAGTCGGAGTAGACTGTAGAAAAAATATACAAAATTCACTTTTCATTGCAGACATAAACGACTAGAAACCCGGCCAATTGGTTTTTAAAATTAAATCTAAAAATGAAACATTTTTGATTTGAGCCCAGAATGAAAAGTTTGATCTCAGTCAATCAAAACCGTCTATATCATTCGTAATTCATGCAATGCTTTTGACTATTGAAGTAACATAGCATTTGCCCAAGCGAGTCAAACTATCATTTATCGAGTCTACTCCTTTTATATTGTGATCAAACCAATCAAAGTGAAGTATGACCAAGATCATGTGAACAAACGATTGACAAGTGATTCGTTCAGCCGAGCAACAAATCAAATTCATGAGTAGTTACATTTTGTTGACCGCTAGAGTCCGGTTTTGTGTTATAAACCTGCGGAGAAATAAAATATAAGATAGAAGTGGATAATAAAAGTCATAGTTTCTTAGCGTACATCAAATGTCGGAAAGTGAACTTATATAACATTCACTTGACGACGAAGCGACATAAAATACATAATTTAGGAAAACATACATATTTTGTTTTATAACTAAAGAAGTACACGATGATGATAAAGTTTTTAACATTATTGATGATAATTTGGATATCAATTGAGAGAAAGCATCGTGTACTGTTGATTGAAATGAAAATACTCCATTTCCGTTTCAACCTCATGAAATAAATATAACAATACTGCCTGACATTCCCCATACTAATAGCGACAGGAGAATAGGATGCTATCCAGTCAACATTTAAACATTTGGTAAAACATTTTAATTCGAACTTATTAAAACAAACAGTAAAAATCTTCTACATTACCATTATCTCCCAGAATATATACTAAATTAATTTTCTCAGTCGTATTATAATGATTTACCAAAACAGAAACCACGACATTCAGGATAGACATAAATATAATATTTAGGCAAACATTGACGAGCATAACATTGGTATTATACCTTCCAAATGATTCATTAAAATCTTCATAAATATCAATGTTAAACTCAGAAACTTGCTTTATCTTGGTGGAAGGAATGATGGTTCTATCTACATTACCTCGGCATAATGTTCTTCGTTCTGTTGTAGTAGATCGACACAGAGTTCCGCCAGATGAATAAGATCTTCTAGTTTTTTTGCTGGTGTAACCATTGTTTCTCCTCTTAGATCCTCTGAAAGATAAGTTTTATTTCTTGCCTTACATAGTTAAAAGTATCAATAATATTCTTCTATAGTTATGTCAAGACCAGTTTTTGATGCTAAGTGTGCCGCCAGGAGCTGTACGGCCGTTTCCAATAATCTATCTATACGTTGTTATGCTTTTTCGAAGATAAACGGATAGGTAGGTCATGACTTTACCTTCAATATTAGCCTTCTGACTGAGTTGCGTATAGTTCAAGAGCGCTGCATTCTCCAAGCTCGTCTGTATCATTGCTCTAACTTCCTCTGGTGCCACAGGGGTTACCACGTCCTTCATCAATACTCGCTCCAATAGTGATAGGGTCGCCTGAAAGATTACATGTATTCTTAACAACCGATTGAACATTTTTTCTATGTACCACATATATCGTGACTTTCGATTTTAGTCTCTTGGGTTTTTAATTTAATGGTTTCAAATTGTCACAATGTTTGAATATCATCTCAAACTTAATCTCAAACAATGTTTGAAATGATATTCAAATTCAAATATTGACAGACGGTCTCTCTTTTAGTTATTTCGAATCAGTTATTCTGATCTCTTTCGTAAGAGATTGTGGGAACAATTTAAATCTGACTCATCTAGAATTTTCTCGCGAACCAACCTTAAGCGCACCCTCAGGCCGTCCAAACGGGAACGCATATCTAAAGTTAGTGATCTGATGCTGCAGCAACGCCTTCAATCGTTCCTTTATCTCCGCGAACTTTTCCTTCTCCTGCACCGTGATGCTGCCCACCCCGTCCGGCCTGCCAGGCAACGTCGCTGTACTGTGAACCACTTCCGGCGTAGGGCTTACTCTAGTAGGGCACAAGCGGGAATAGGGTAGGCTGTGAAATCAGCAGCTTAATTTCTAACTTATGCTAGTTTTAAAGGAGAGTGTGAATTTGATTTTGTTTGCTCTGCCTTCAGTATTTGAGTTTATGATATTTTGGTCTGGTCTTTTGTTTCAAATGATCGTGTATGCTGTATCATTTTGTTTGACTTTAAGATGAGTTTTTTTTACTTTTGCTTTATTATTATTGAAATCTTTACATCCAAATGGTATTGGCATATTAACCATAACGTCAATGTTTTTATTGAATTCATCATCAATATCGAATTGTCGTTTACTCAACTTCTTAAAACTATTTTTCTATTTTCTTTTTTTATCAACTTCTGTTTGGTGTGCATTAATGACTAAAACATTTCTTTTTTCAGATATTATTCTTTCACGTTGACTGCTGAATCCAAAAGCCCGAAAGTACATCAGTAAGGTGAAGCAGGCATAGTTAGTAAGCACATTTAGTACGGTTGCATAGTCAGTTAGTAAAGGTAAGTTACTAAATAGTCAGAAGCAACATCACACCCATGTTCAGTGAGGTAAAGGTTAGGTAGGTCGTGGTTCAATACTAGTTTTGGTGTTTTTGAAGCTGTGTTTGACATGTTAGTATTAAAACGTTTTATTTGAAGAGTAACTTCTTTATCAAGATCAATTCAGATACGAAGTTTCTTTTTAAAAATGTCTACTATATACTATAGTACTTATGAAATACACAGAAGTTTCAAAATTTTAAATATTTTGTCAAATACAGCTTTCTTTATCCATAAATCACGGCTAAATCACATTCACATTCAGTTACGGTCCTAATACATTGCCTTGTGGGACACCAAATCTACCACATTTATCATTCAATACCAACCTGTTCTATTTACAAGTATACTACAAATGCATGATTTTAGATCTTTACATACGTATGGACAATCGATCATTCACGGTAATTTTATAATTAATCATTTTGACCCACAGCTGGATACAAGCTTCTGTCTAGATTGTAAAAGGGATGAGTGATTTCTTTCTGTATTTTATTTTGTTTAGTTTCACAATTACTGTTAGATTTATTATTTACATGAGAGTCAACTCTAATTTCATTATTTACTTTCTCATAATCAAGTCTTTCATTACTAAATACATCATCATTATTATCCACTACTTTAGATAGGCCTTTTGATAAAATTAAAATAATTAATATTCTAGCTATCTACCTACCTGTTACCATGAACATGACTGGCACAGAACGCGAAGGAGTAGTGCATGAGTGTGGGGTCCACAGTTTGAGACCCGCTCTCTGCAACATCGAGGAGGTCTGATAGGTAACACAGATGACGGAAACAGCCTCGAACCCCGTATCTTGCGCAGTACTCGTCTAAAACGAATACTTGGCCAGGGGAGAACCAACCCTGGAAAGATATAATATCATGTCATCGTCATATACATACCTTTATGTAATAATAAATAAATGTTGAAAAAAATTTGACTGTTTGCCTTTCCTTACGCAATTTCCTTAAAGGTCTGTATCAGAAAATTAGTTCCATTTTTAACAGTGTAAATTTTAACATGTTAAAAATCTGGAGTCTGAATTTTAAGTTAATATTAGAAGAAACTACTTCAGTTTGATTTTCTAATTTTCATAGGATTTCCATTTGAGTATCATTTTATGGATGATATCTAAATAATACTTACCAAAGAACAGTAAGGGTCTTGTAGGCGATACTTCAAAGTTAGCGATTGCAACACACAGAATAATTGGTGGTGATCGTACTGACATGGATCTGCTTGAATGTAGTCCTCCATGCCATGCTTACGAGCTTTATCTGCGTCTGAAAGATATGGAGGAAGATCATGTCAAAGATGATTCAGGAAAATTACATAATTTATTCAAATCAGTTTATACAACTTTAATAAACGGAGGCTAGTTAATATTTTTTTATTTAGATCATAAATAAAAAAATATTAATTAATTTTTTTATTTAGATCATAAATAAAAAAATATTAACTGGTCTCATAGATCATAAATCAGTTAATATTTTATTTTTTATTATCTGACGTCCACTAGTTAGTTTTTCTTTAACACTTTTGTGACCAAATAGGACAAATAGGTGAGATGTAAAAGTTACTGGGTATAAACGCAAGATTCAGTTCCAGTTAATAGTGTCCGTAAGTATAAAGCGAACACCAACTCACCTCCCATAATTTTATGATGCGTATCAGACGTAGTAGGTGGCGTAGGCTTATGACTCTGTCCAGTAGCCCTATATAAGGCCATGACCCACAAATGACACTCATTCTCATCAGTGACTCCCATGAGAACTGACTCCCCGTCACGCACGGCGTTCATGAAGTATTTAGCACCCTCCAATTCTGCAAAGACACTAAGGGTAGTGATCTCATATTTTATTCAGCTATTTATAGCATAGGAAAGGTATTTTAGTATAATTTGGAAATTAATTGAATATCACATTTAAGAAAACGGTTATCTCTGAAACTCGAGTTTTAACTGAAGCCTTTGACAGTGCCTACCACACATTGCACCCTTTTAGTCGGTCGATGGATTTATTGAGCTCATTAATCGGTATGACAGAGAGTGGCACATTATACAATGATCTGGTACCAGGACATATAATAACGGCGGACAGGAGGTATAATAACGACTAAAAAGTTTAATTGGATTCACCAACCATCGCCATCAGGCCAACTATCGACTGACAGTTTAGTTTGCAGTGTGCGGAGACTTTTTCACATAATTTCTAATTGCACATCAAAGTGTCATTTGGGTTTCGAACCCAAACGAAACAAAAGCTGTGAGCTAAGTGGATACTTTCTAAAGTGCAAATTTTAATAAAACGAGAGAGAAAATAGAAAGGAAAACTATAAATATAAAAGAATAATAATCACAAAAATGTTCATTACCTATTGTTTTCTTGTTTGCCTTACCTTGTCCGACGATCAGCTGAGCTGTAGAACAAAACAAAATTTTGGTGAACTAAAATACAATCTGTCCATTAATAAAAGATCTTTTGAATCTAAAATAGTTCTCCAACATAGGTAGATCAAAAAAATAAGACATTTGAGCGGTTAATAAAGTTTCTTAGATACTGGATCAAGCATCAAAGTTATTAGTTAGAAGTTAGATAAACATCACGTAAAGAATCAGAGGACCATCAAAAAATTGAGGTTTCTTTAGCAACATTGGTTAAGCTAGCTGTTCTTCCAGGCATTGCCCAAAAGTGTCTTTTAAAAAACATACATATATCTCTGCGAGACAGACAGATAATCTTATTTACAATATTAGATACAAGAATGAGTACTGTACCGCTTGCTAGCTCGATATAGTCTACTGTGAAGCCGTCGAGCTGCATCATCTCAGCCGGCTCCGACTTCTTGTCTTTGTACGAACATAAGGCAAACGTGTACTGGCTCACTTGGACCAGCACCATGTATCTACGCTTCCATTTGCGCCAAACATTCTTTCCGATTACATGGAGGTAACTGAAAAAGTAATAAACAAGTATAAGCATCAAGAGTGTTGGTAAAATAAAGAAGACATGGTAAAATACTGACAAAGTTTCGGGAAAGCAACTGCTCAATTTCATTTAAAAAAATGTGAAACTAATCAGATTTCCCATGTACTAAAAACAGTTGTAATTTAGATTCAGGTTCATACAAATGAATGAAACATCGATCAACTGCGAACACTTAAGTATAATTAAATCAGATCAGAAAATTCTTTAAAGGAGGTAAGAAATCTTTTAGACTTTGCAAACGCATTCGATTTCGTGAATATAAACAATGAATACATTACGTTTGGGAGTACCACAAGGTATAATATTTGGCCATACGCGGTTCTTACATAGAACTTTCTATTTTGTGCTTACCCGCAGTGTTTCATGTTAAGTGGCTTATCCATTCTGCAAGCAATCTTAATTCGCAAATCTTGGTCTGGTAGATTTTTTGGTACTGTCATACGATGCCATTCAGGTGCCTGTAAACATAAAACCATTGATTACAATATAAAACCTATAATTAAGAATTCTAGAGGTATTTTTGTCAGCAGTTATTACTCTATTATTACTCTTCTACTTCTGGATTAATTTTAACCCTAGTTAATTGAGGTTTTAAGACCTGGCATCGTAATAAAAATTCCTGGTTTGCACTGTTTCCAAAATACTGGGTCATCAATCTCCTTAAAAGCATAATAACTGTCGAAAAAAATCTAAAAGACTCCTGAAGAACTTACTTTGCTAGATAAAGGTGTCGGCCTAAGCACTACTTTCCCGAGTTCCTTATCTTCCAGGGCCAGCACTCCAGGGTTCTCAGTATACAGCTTCACCTTCACAGCAGGCAGTGGCTGTGTCGTACTGAAGTCACCTTGGGTATCCCACCTGTTCATTATACAAGGAATTAGAAAAAATAATTAAAATCATACTTAAAGTGTACAAAAAAGCTACAAATAAATATGATGTTGCTTTTTCTAAGTAAGAATAAGATATCTACAGGCTCAATCGTGTAATAGATAATGAATATTCCATCCACTGGAAACGAATTCATGCTCCAATATATGGATAACACATGGATCCACCCGGAGAATCGAGTACTTCAATTAATGCTTCAAAATAATGCAATTGCTAATGAGAATGTCTGTTACAAAAACTTTATACTATATTATTATACTATAGCAATAAGTGTAAGAAATCAGCTTCCTCATCGTCCATATGCTTGTGTACTGTAAAAAAAGCTCGTAAACTAGATTTTTTAACTAAGCAATAGTAAAGGTAACTTACATAGGCTTAGAGGCTTCAGCTTGGTCAGTCTGCAGTTTGTCCCCTCCCTCAACTTCCATCGTGCAATAAACTATTCTATTTGGTGCTAAAGACTTCAGACCTTTCACCTCCATAACAACCACCTAGAATGTGTTCAACATGGCAATATTATGAGATACAACTACCGTGGTACCAGCCTTTGAAGAAATACTTCCAAATAATAAGGTATTTTGATTCAGTTAACAAAATATTGAAATGTTAACAAGTGTAATAAAGTAACTCATGAAAGAACTGAAAAAGTAAATAAAACATCTGAAGAAAACAATTACGAAGAAAAACAAAAGTCATAATTACAATATTCATTTGTTGGAGTTATTGTTTATTACCAAAACGAGCTTATTCGTCTTCGTAATTCCTCTAAGTTACCTCTATTTGGAATGTAAGCACTACATCCATTTTCGTGAGCTGTGTGTCCACATCACCGCCGTCAGCTTCACCCGTCAGTTTGTTGGCAAGCGAGCCTTGCGATCTGAAACACAGCTGCTTACTCAACCTTGGACTCGGATCCGGTCCAGCGTTCGATCTAATCACCATCAAGCAACCATTTCAAAATACCACCACCAAATCCAAAAGTATTTAACCCACACAAATTATTTGACAAACATTTAAAATCATTGTTACATGAAGTGAATGATATCCACAGTTTAAGGGAAGGGAGCGATCATTACATTCACAAGCCCGTAGGAGTGATTGGTGGCATACATTATGAGATCCCATCACCGATACCAAGAATGATTAAGCATACAAAAGGGTAACATTACAAATACGTTGGAACACATTATATATAACTAAAGTACTGGTACAATGGCGTTAAGGTATATTTAATGTATAAAGCGAAATGTATCGAAAGAAGAGACTCCAGTTCATAAGCCGAGGAAAGAGGTCAAGAAAATAAAGTGAAAGACGAAGCAATAAATCCGATAGTGCACTTCCATGTCGAGTCTACTTCAGTCGATTTAACTTTGACGGGTGAAGTTACTCAATCTATACCACATAGTCTGGTGCCTACAACTGGAGCCTCGTGATTGGCGTAATGAAATTTGTAAATAAGAAAGCGAAGCCCTACCGAAGCATGAAGCGTAGATTTAATATATTAAATGAAATTATAGTTATAAAATTAGATAAACATAATAACAGGAGTAAAAAATGTGAAACAAAAAATTAAAGCTGTGGGGTATAGTTAAAAGCTTACGACACTAGTTTTTACATTTGGGGCGTCTACGTTTGTAATGTTAGCTGACGCTTAGGTGTTATTGTAGCTATTTAGACTAGTATTATAAAAATGTTTAACTACGTTTTAATTTACTATAAGCTTATTAAAGACTTCTGGCAGTGTTGTGGAAGCTTTAATAAATCCATTGTTGTCAATTACTTTGTGTTTAATAGTTTCTTTAATTGGACCACTATTTTCTTTATCTAAATTATTAATGTTAGCAGTAAGCTCTACTCTAGTTTACTTTTACTTATCTACAGTGGTCCGATTGACAACATAAGGATTGCAAACTGTATCATTCATGTAGGGAATGTGTTGGGGTCCTGCTACACAAGACACGTGCTTTAAATTATCAATTCTGTACTCATTACTTGTACTTCCTTTAATATTACCGTCCGGTTATGTGCCAGGGACAGAAAAAACCAAATAGAAATCAACAAGTAGAAACAATGAATGTCTGGATGAACGTCTAAGGAAATATTGACTGTTAAGATGATTCTTTTATCTAATTCGTGTTCAACACTATGTGTGAAAGTAATGAAACCATTCCGATGACCCCTTACTTTTTTATTTGTAACATTTGCCTTCTCATCATTATGTTCAAAGATTGCAATATTTATTAGCAAATGTCACAAATTAAATAGTACATATATGTGTGAACACGACAGTAGGTTTAATTAGTGAGAAGTTGAATATGGAAATCAACGTTACATCCAGATGAGTTATCAGTCAAAACCAAACATTTCTAATAGTGAAGAAGATGAACAAGACATGTTTTTAGAACAGTTATTTAGTTGTTTTAAATAAGTATTATTTATTTCACAAATTATTGCAAATACGCCAAACATCTTCAGTAGTTTCTTCAAAATCTTTGAAGAATTGGTATCATTAATTTATTTTCTCTAAAATGTGTGACGTATCTGCGTATACTGATTTTCGAATAACGCCAAATCCGTATCCTTTTCAATTTAGAATTTTGACTGTCATAAGATTGAATTGAAAAGTTTACGTCCAATATTTGAATAACAGACACATAAACTTAATACACACACATATCATTTATACAAAGAATACACATTATGCATACGAGACAAGAATCTCTAAAAGTAGTAGTACAAAAAACGTATATTCCTTGCATAGAACGCGCATTTAATTTTCATAAAACAGTATAGATTTTATGTAAGTAAACATATAGTTATCCAATTCAATTCAACATCCATTCAAGATTGATCGATCAAAGATAAAATACCACAGCTGGCTTACACAACATCTTGCATAACATGATCGAAAACCTAGTGATAGAGATTTCTATATCAAAGATGGATATCGATATTATCTTTTTATCGTTGATCAATCATCAGCAAACATCGATCAAATTGAAAAACAGCATTAAGAATTAGACAGACATCGATATTTATGCAATGAAACACTCATATTAATTAATTTTCAATTTTTGTTTATCTACAGTATAATGCATTTACAACCTTAAAAGAATTTGCAGACTTAAGATGTGTAATAGATAAATACATAAAATCTAAGCTCATCCAATGGTAATCAAAGCTGCCATAAGAAAGTTTTATCACTAAACATGCTTTTATCGTTGCAAATGCATTCTCAATTGTCGAACCATCTTTCCACACGAAAAATACGTTATATTTATATTTAGACTTTCTAAAACTGTCTTCGTGTGAAAAGTTTATTAATTTTCTTCTTTATCTTCGTATATTTAAACACTGACCTGTGATTATACCGCTTGATTTTATGTAGGCCGTATTTAGAGTCGGCCCCGCCCTTCGATACGGGCAAGGACTCCAAGTTGGCCATCAGGAGGTTGATAGATGACTTCAACTCTTCGATGTATAGCGACTCCATCTCTTTCAGCACGAACTTTGGCATTAGCTTGCGATTCTACAACATTATTTGCAATTGTACCATCTGTATCAACTTCAATTGTTTCTATTTTGACAGTTTTGGTCTTTAGTTGTACAAGTTTTTTGCCATAAGCGTGTCCTACCTTTTCCATTTCGTTGACTTTTTGCATTCTTCCATCCAATTCTCTTCTGATAGCTGCCGCCTGTTCATCGGCTGAATCCAACTGTCAACACATATCAGGATGTCAATACATTCCTACGATATTGACGAACATTTGTTCAAAAACTCAATTCGCAATATTGAATTCACGGAAGCCTTTGCTCTCGGATTTCAAACATGTAATTACGGGGTACATAAATCAGCCAATTTCAAACAATATTTTATTCAGGCCCATTTAATTAACCGTCAGATGAGCTTAATTATTAGCGATCACAAAGTAACACGAATGCTTTGATGTGAATTAGAAGCTTCAAAAGAATCCTATTTTAGGAATTCGGGATTAAGTATAAACCATGAAAGGCTTCGAACCTGTCAAGATTTTGATGAAGGAAATAATTAAATATTTATTTTCGTAGTTTTATAAACTTGCTATTCTTCACGGTTTTGCCCACAGTTCGGGTGAATCACTTTCCGCAACCGAGCAAAAAGTAGCGTATATCGTATACTTTTCATCGGTTTTATGGTTATGGTTCATAGTTTTAGCATCAAAGCGCGACAGACAGACAGACACAGATTCTTTCGCATTAAGAATATTAGTAAAAATAGTAACAAATTACAGCTTAATTATTCCGAAACAATTATTTTACAATTAAAGTAAATTCAAGTTCGAATTGTACAAAACCCTATAATAATAACGCAGAAAAAAATCTAGACTCAAATAAAGATACTTACAAGAAGAGCATTGAAAAGCAGCTGGTGTTCAAACTTCTTGACTCCAAGGATCTGTTGGAACATGTCATAGAGCTGTTCTTTGCTGAGGATGCATTCAGCATTGAGGCTCTGCTGCTGCGCGCGCGACGGTCTCTTCGACTCGTCGTCTCCAGGTATGCCTGAAGGTGGATTAGTTCTTACGATACTGGTATAATTGATTTGAAAGCTGGACTTTTTTGTGTAGATGATATAACAAGAGAATCGAACGCAGATCAAAATATTGATGTAGAGGTTAATAGTACAAATGTGTCACGTCAGCTGTGAACACGTTTGGATTGCAAAATGGTTAATAATACGTTATTAGTCTTAAATTCGTTAAAGTTTACTAATTTTAAAATGCTGCTCTCCCTACGAATAGAATACACAGTTGTGGTGTGTTTAACACTGAAAGCCAAGATCGTGATTGTAAACACATCAAATCATGCAGTGCGCTTATAGTTAGACTTACCTTTAAATCCATAAACCTATACGTAACAAAATGTTAAATATATTTATAAATGTGGTTTTTAAACAACCGCGTGTTATTGTAAAGTTTATACATGAAATGCGGATGATACAAATTAAAATTATGCTGTGGTTGTTGTTAGTATAAAAGATTGATAGAAAAATATTCCTGAATATAAAGCATCTTTAAAAATAAATATAACAGTTTATTTAAACAACGTTAAAGTAGAGATAATTTTGAAAAAGGAATGGGACAGTGATATACTTATTTTGTTAAACGTTCGTATCCATTTTGCAACTATAATTTGTCTTGATGTACAACAAATACTAAAATCAAGCAACGGCACAAGACGTAAGCGAAAATATGGAAAAAAGGAAGGAAACAAATGAAAATCTTGTCGAATGATACCTGTTATTCCTGCTCAGGATGTGTGAGAGAGACATGTCGTGAGAGAAAGGGAAAGAAACACAGACAGTGAGACAGACACAGGCACACACATTTTCAGGTACATATAATTATAGGACCAGTGTTTTGCAAACTTGTCTTACGCTAATTTGATAAGCACACTTTTGATGGCTATGATGACGTCAACGATGTAGTCACAATTAATTCCGAAATATCACAAAGGTGTGCTTACATTAGTTTCAGGACATTTACATTCTACAATACCTATACAAACGGTTGCATTTACATGGCAAAGTTTGTTGACTGTTTCATATGAGTACCAATTTTTCAATATTTTCGTTCACAAATTTTCTTTAGGGAAACAACCAGCAAACTTTATAGCATTGTGTCATTTTGCATATCAACAATTATTTTACATTTACGACGCTGAACTTAGTACCTTAAGATATTTTAATTAAAAAAAAGATTTAATTTGCAAAATGCTACAATAACCCAAAATGATCCTATTTTGAGAATGGCTGATAAAATATACACGGGATCATCATATTTCATACAAAATGGAGTTTCGTCAATAAGTTTAAAATTAACCTTATTACATCTAAAAGATTACTTAAAAGGGCATATTTAATAACCAATAAGACAAGTAATTTTATTACGAACTCAAGTAAAAATGGTGATCCTAAGAAAACTCACGATATTAAAATGTTTCTGAAATAAAATAAACAAAAGATAGATATTGAACTTGATGGCTTTTTGATTAAAAATAACTAAGTTGACATAATCACTACCGCACACAGATCATATCATATCTTTGTGTCTACGGAGCCAGGCAATGTAATTTTGAATATCTTGATAAAACTTTTTTAAAGATTTCGTCCGGGGCTGGACATTTTTGTTTTAACAATTAGGTACTTATCACATAATGAAAGGTTATTCAGAATCAAAGTATTTAAATCCAATAAAACCATTATTAAACCGATTGATTAGGAAACCAATACTACGAAAGTATATTTCGCTTATTTGCGGCAGTCTAATGATACAAATTGATACGAATTTTCGCAAATTACTTCGCGCTCTGGGAGATTGTTAATATATTTATTACATTTCCTCGAATCTAACTTATGTCCAAATAAATTCAATTATGCTTTTATTTTCTCTTATATCTTCTACAAAAATGACACAAGATTTCTCTCCATTCTTCAAAGACATCTTAAAGATGATGGACATATATTTTGTCTTGAAGATAGGGAATTAGTAAATGTACAACCAATTGTAGGTCAGGTTAATGACCCTGGTAGTCAGGCTCGCGTAGACCCAAGCACTACACAAACATTCAAAGGCACATTGCAAACTTAAGCACATCAATAACTGATGCGTCATACACTGCGACATGCTCCCGATCCTTCACTCCAAACTTAGCTGCCGTCAACGAGAAGAAATTTCTTCAGAAAAAGAACTTAAGTAATACTAAGTGACTACAGTTAATTAAACAACACCCTATTACCGAATCTCAAGAGAAACTTGTTTAGGGTATCCCAAAATTAAACCACTCTAAAACTCTTTGAAACTCTATATTCATAAATTGATTTGATTTCCACTAAATTAGCAACTAAGGGATTAATTAGAAATCAAATCAACTTTGTGATTAGAAGATTTGTAAATAGTTCGAAATGTTGGCATTAAGCTGTAGGCGTGTCATAAACAGGCGTTCCATTATTTACACTCGTTTCTTCAATAAAGTAGATATCTAATTTCTTTTGCGCCTACAATGTCCATTAAGAAGTTCGTTTTCTTCTTAGAATATTTGTTTTTCTTTTTCTACTAACTTATGTTTATTTCCGTACGTTTTTGAAATGCTATTGTTATTTTACTGGGAATCGTTTTTGTAATGTTCAGTAACAACCTTGGTCGTGACTAAAAGACAGTTTACTTCTAAGTTTGTCTTAATTCCCGGAAAATCTTTTATGGTGTACGTTTGAAACATTAGGAATAAAGGAAAAATAGTTAGTTCGAAGAAATTCTTTTTCGTTTTCGTCAACTTTAGCTTTTACCTTTGAGAAAAGCGAACTTTAGTTTTAACATAAAATTCAGGTATTGTCTTAATCATTTCATCCATTATTTTGAAACTGAATTTAAATGATTTGATGAATATATTTTTCTTTTACAATTTCATAAAACTGAACCCAATCGATTTCAATATTAGACTTAAACTTCAATAGCATTCTAGAAGACCACTTAATAAGTATATTATGTTCGCTCTTCTCACCGTCTCCACTTGTATATTTTTTAATAGATCGTGAAACTTACCTGTACCCTTCATGATACAGTCGAACTTTGCCAACCACGATGATAAAACTGTTTCTTTACTTAATCCATCTATTTCTGGGAGAGACCTGTAAAACATTTGTCTTAGTACAAGTTTTTTTATAGAGGGAACAAAATTGAAAATGTGTATTTAGTCAAATAATTTAAACGATGATGTATCAAACGAAGTTTGAAAATAAGAGATACCAATTTGAGGATGTTGATCTTGCAATGATGAATAATAATAAAAATGTCCACCGGCATGCAATGCCAAATTGAGATCTATCCTAACATTCCAAACCTGACTCTCTTCTCGATGTTATTTCTGAAAACTTCACGGAAGTCGTGGTGGGAGCAGGCTCCGGACTTGACCATCTGTTCCACTCTCTCTGACTTGAGGAACACGTCATGATAGGATTGTACCGCGTTCTGGAATGCTTCATCTGCCAGAATTTGTGTCTCACCCTTGAGGAAGGCCTGAAGAAGACAACCTTACTAATATATGCTCACCCAAAAAGAACGCAAAAATATTCGAGCTAAAACGGGAAAGACATAAAAGTCGGTGAACCGGTACGTTTATTACCAAATAGACGTATGATATCCGGTATGCTAGGATTCGTTCTATACCATAATATTGGAAACGTATAAATCGTTCCAAAGATACTATGAATATCACCACTGGCTTATGTAGTTCTTGTTTGTTGTTCGTGTTTGTTTTATATTTTCTACTATACTTTTAGAACACAAAAAGTGAAAAAAGAACTTTGAAAAACTTTATGATCCATTGAGGAAAAATATACGATTTCTAACAAGCGAGTCCAAGCAAGTAAACATTTGCTACACAGTAATACTAGAGTGATTTTATAAAAACTAAGCGTTGATAATATTTTAAAAGACATCGTTTGACGTCGAGAGCTTCAACTTATTTTGCGAAAGAGTTTTATAAATAAAATTAGTGAGCCATCGGATACTTCGAATATGCTCCAAATTTATTTAGCCGGCGTTGCTCATCGAAAATTATGATGACATCTTACCTGAAACCGAGCTTGAATAGTTTCTAGTTGATGAGGAGTAAGCTTTGTATGTCTTCTTGTCATATCTGTTGGCTGTTTCGCATTAAAAGGATGAGCGATACACCGAGATACAAAAACGTATAGTTGGATACGCTTTTTTTTGTCTTCCTCAAGCTTTTCGATCTTCTCCTAAGATAAATAAGCCATTTATTAGAATTTCCTAGTCACGAAAGTTAATGTGAAATATATCTTTATAATACATCATTAATTTATAAATAAAATCGTAGAAAGTAAAATGAATATTTTTTCAGTAAGTATTAAATTTTTTCTTTTGCATCTCCTTACAAATTTTCGTCACTCGAGTTTTATGTTAAGATATTAAAGCCTGGACATACCTGTGGATCTTGGTCCTTATCAGAATGGCTAGCACCAGATGGACTTGGTGAAGGTGCTGGCGCCTCCCCCGAACTCGCACTTCCAGTCGACGTCCTGCGCAAGAATGATCTACTCGATCTATAGCATTAAGTCGTCAATGTATATGAAATTCGTCTTTACACACAGACATAACAACCTGTGTAGTGTATATGTCAGTTCTTCCATCTATTTAACTTTTGCGTATTTACACAAGTATATTTCAATTAGTCAGTGTATATAGACTTATGGTTATGCTTGAAACTACAAACTCTTAGCGCTATAGACATTTGATAATAACCATAAGCGAGATCAGAAGCACTAGCTTGAATTTGAAATCCTACTACAAATCTAAAATTTTCATTTGATTTATTAATCTGAATTGATTTTCTCATACTGGTTTCTAATTAACTAGTAAAATAGGGTACGTGCTAAAGGTTTCAGGATCGGGGGAGGTCAAGGCTAACAATTACTTCTAAAGAAGCATTAGATCTTTCTAGAATGTGTCGTGAATGGAAATGGACGTGAGTTATAAATTATATTTGTGATAGTTTAGGTACTTACGCATGAGGAGGTGGTGCTAAAGCAGCAGCCTCTCTCTGTCTGGTAGCAGGATGCAGAGGTGCTGCTAACGGTGCCGTTGTTAATGGACTTGGACCTTTAGGAATATATTAATCTTTGAAAAAGACGTAATTCCTTTGAAATCTATATATATAAGATAACAAAGATAGCGTAATGATAAAGGTAAATAGAAGGAAACAGAAATACGTAAATAGTAAATCAATACACGTGCCTTCTGTCCTCAGAATGAGCATTTATCCTTAAACGGTGTAATTTTAATTATGCTAATATTGTACAAAGTTTACTTTATTTTAGTAAAATAATATCTAGAACCTTGCCTGCTTCTCAGAATAAAATGAATAGGAAATCACAAGCCTGGTTTCTTCTCTAGTCTAGACGAACAATAGATGTCATACGGTTGAACTATGACTGAATGAAAACTTTCATAGTTCAGTTATTTCGTACTATTGAATACGAATACAATAGACGTTTTGTCGGTTATGTCAACTTCAAAGTTTATTTCAGCTTCCACTCTAGAGTTATTGCTGTTGAAATGGATATATTAAGGTGAATGCGACGACTAGAAGCGGGAAATTCAAATATAAAATGGTTTTTTTATGTTTTACATAAGTTAACATTCAATATGAGGCGTGATCTTATGATTGGCGGTTATAATATCCCACAAAGTAATTTCTGATGTCCTTGTTTAACTCCGAAACTTCTTACAAATTAAATAACTATGTAAAAAACGTTTTATTGCGCAATAAAACGTTTTTTACAAAGTTTTTTTTTACAGAGTAAGTTTCGGGGTTAAACAAGGACATCAGAAATTACTTTGTGGGATATTATAACCGCCAATCATAAGATCACGCCTCATATTGAATGTTAACTTATGTAAAACATAAAAAAACCATTTTATATTTGAATTTCCCGCTTCTAGTCGTCGCATTCACCTTAAT
>NWSH02000162.1:5228551-5268364 GCA_002382865.2 Heliothis virescens | reverse complement strand
GTATTGTTTCAATCAAAAAAATATCAATGACTCGACGACCTAGGATAGAATCATCTAGCTAAGAAAGACAAGGGCAGCCGACCCCAATTGAGAAAGAAGAAAGAGAAGATAGGAGAGAAGAAATTTAATAAATTGTTTACTTCACCTTTACCTGGCAGACGGGCTGTTGAGCCTCTGGGCATTTCGGGTTTCCCTCGACTGATGGTCTTCCACCGCCAGGGAACAAGGTGGCATAACTGTTGTAAGAAAGACAGCTAGAGTTATAACATGATTATAGGAACTGTGCGTAGACCAAAATTAAATTAGGATAAGGGTAGGACGATGATGATGACGATAAGGAATATATACTTCCATTCTTAATGGACGCAATTCTAAGTCTAAAAACATTGATAAAGAAATAAATACTAGTTTAAATGTTTTTTTAAAGAATTGGGTTCCCTTTATATATATAAACCTTGCCACTTGTGTTCCTGTATATAATATTATCTAACTTATTAGCTGACTTACCAGGTAATTTGGAGGGCTCAGAAATTACTTTGTGGAATATTATAACCGCCAATCATAAGATCACGCCTCATATTGAATGTTAACTTAGGTAAAACATGAAAAAACCATTTTATATTTGAATTTCCCGCTTCTAGTCGTCGCATGCACCTTAATGGTATTGTTTCAATCAAAAAATATCAATGACTCGACGACCTAGGATAGAATCATCTAGCTAAGAAAGACAAGGGCAGCCGACCCCAATTGAGGCAAAGAAGGAGAGAAGATAGGAGAGAAGAAAAATTTAATAAAATTGTTTACTTCACCTTTACCTGGCAGACCGGCTGTTGAGCCTCTGGGCAGTTCGGGTTTCCCTCGCACTGATGGTCTTCCACCCGCCAGGGAACCAGGTGGCATAACTGTTGTAAGAAAGACAGCTAGAGTTATAACATGATTATCTAAGGAACTGTGCGTAGACCCCAAATTAAATTAGGATAAGGGTAGGACGATGATGATGACGATAAGGAATATTATACTTCCATTCTTAATGGACGCAAATCTAAGTCTAAAAACATTGATAAAGAAATAAATACTAGTTTAAATGTTTTTTTAAAGAATTGGGTTCCCTTTATACTATATAAACCTTGCGCACTTGTGTTCCTGTATATAATATTATCTAACTTATTAGCTGTACTTACCAGGTAATTTGGAGGGCTGCTTCTTATGTTCATCCTCGCTGTCTTCTTCGGAGGAGCTTGGATCAATCATGTTGCTGCTTCTGTTGGAAGAACATATCTATCAACTCATGTTATCCCTTCAGTATCGTGCGATTTAATACGTGATACTTTTTGCAAGAAAACATCAAAAAGCATATTCTTTTTTCTAATACCAGCTGCTCGTCTGCTAATCTTATTACATGTGTTTTTAAATATCATCATCATAAATCTTCTTATCAAGCGAGGTCGCAATTCAAAAGAGAAAAGAACGTAAGTTTCATTTGCTTGCAAATCATTCTAAAGTCAGAGCTATTGCCCATAAAGCAAGATTGGATATCATATACATCAATTTATAATACATACAGAGTATGAAATATAAAATGTCGGGCAAAATACTACGCTATATGTGTCGTGGTTACGAACCTCATGAATAATTTACCAGGCTCACACACCCATTATGTCTCACTATGCTTCAATTACTTTTCATATCTATGCATGAGCATTGAGCAGTGAAAACCCATTGGGTTATGGAAAAATATAGCGAAAACTTTATTACTTCGGATGATATAAAGTTATATAAAAACTCTACTGTATTCGATCAAAATCTAATATTGTAAGCTCTCTTTCCAATATGCGTATAAATAAATATCTACTTACTAACCTAACCAAACCCTGGTTCAGTAAATTGAGTTGAAAGAAAAATATGCGTGTACCATTATGTATTATCTCGCTGTATGACAAAACCTTATGTGTCCAAAAGAATCAATATTGTTTTCGTCTGGAATTTGTAAGAAATCGCCCTTTTAAAACTGACTTCAAAGTCGTTATGGGACGCGGAAAATAAATGAGTCCGGAATCCTATACTCCATTACAGCGACCCAAAGATGTATCGAACACTAAATTATTCATCTTGATGACATTACATTAATCCCTTCATAGGGTATCTCTTACATAATGTATGTATAAATCTACCCTATTTCATATTCAAATTAATACACAATTGATGGGTTTCTGAATTTTCTATATTTAGACTGATTATATATTTACTCAGTGTGATTTTTTTTCCGGGGCTTATTATTTTGAAGTGCCTATTTCGTGTCAGCTATTTTCCGACGACTCTCTTTGATGACGTTCTAAGATAAGAACTCGATTGCCAAGGCTTTGTCAGTTAAACATTGGTCCAATTTATTTTGAAGTGAGAATTTTTAGAGTGCTTACACACTAGTGAATTTTCCTCGGGATTTTCTGCCCAGCAACGCTCGGTTTGTAAATGGATGCGTGTCACCGTGATGGGAATACCGCTAGTGTGAAAGTGCTGTTAACGGTATAAACGCTGAGATAGCTAATTCTGCTTGCGAATTTATTCACCATAACCAGAACCTGTTACAAAGTTACTTTGTTGAAAATAATATTTCGGTATCATATTAGACAACTGGCGAAATCCCAGGCTTAAGGAAAGGGAACTCTTATATTGTCGATATAAAGACGGCAATTGTTTGTGAAATGGCAGATTACTTCCCGACCCCTCGTGCCTACAGTTCCTCGTTTCTCTTAATAATGCTGTCCATTACCATAAAATGGCGATCCAATATCTAGAGGATTCAATAAATAGGGCCACAGTCTGTACAACTGAAGCTATCGTATTCAATTGCATTCAGAGTGAATGCAAATAAAAAGAAATGCAGACTAAGCCTTAGACAGCACAGGGTTCAATATAAAGACGCCATTGCGAGTCTGTATTGCTTTTAATTATCGTACGCCTTTTATTTTCCTTTATTCGTTTGTACGTCGGATATCCTTAATTATTTTCGTTCAAATAAGAGATGAATATTAATACGTTCATTATCATGTTTTTTCTCCAAAAATAAATATGAATATTTTCGTGTGTTTAATAAAATATTCAGTTTGAAAGTGCGGTGTCTGTCTGCTCATTATTAATAGTGGCAACTCTACTAAGCTAAACAAAGGATTCCAATTCAGTGAGCATGGTCATATCGACAAAGGTAAATTATATTTTATACACAGCCCTTTTCCGTTGAATCCTACAAATAATTAATTATTCCAAACAGAACGTTTGTTTAATTGTTTAGAGTTGAAAATCAGAGTAGCCAAAGTTGTTTCTAAGGCACTTAATCTGTGCAAGGGTCGAAAAGGTTAGTCGGAAGGATGGTAAAGTTTAGCAAATACTTTGTTGCGGCTCAATTAAGAATTAATTGTTTCGGCTCGTTACCCTTTTAATGTCATTAGTGGAAAGTTAAAAAGTAGACAAAGAGATTGACTTATATCCTTCCAAGGCAATTTTTCAACCTTGAACTTAATTCCCTCCGCACTAATATTATAGAAAAGATACCCACCACACTAAAAACTTTTAGGGCTCATAAATCAATATGAGAGAGAGAATTGTAGTCCGCAGATAGGATGGTAGTCTGGGCTTTTCTTCTTGTATATGGATGGAAAAGAGAACAGAGACCGTGTATTTATGTAAAAAGTGTATCATTAGAAAGATGAGCACTTAGTAGACATTGCAGGTGATAAAGTTTAGCTCAATATCTTGCATATATAGTAAAAAGTTTTTTTTTTGGTAGCCTTTTTATCGTCCCACAGCTGGGCACAAGCCTCCTCTCACACGGAGAAGGATTGAGCGTTAATCACCACGCTTACTCAATGCGGGTTGGTAATTTTGCTCATACTTGAGAGTTTGGTGCTTTACCCCCTAGGCCACCACGACTATAGTAAAAATAGCCTTGCAAAATTCCGTTATCAAAAACATTTAGTATACGTATTATATCAATATTATTCTAACTAACAAAACTACATATTAAAAACAAGTACGTAATAAAACAAAAGAGTTCTATTTGATCTTCAGTCTCAAAATATCTTTATTTTCTTTCAATTACTTGGTCCCTTTGTGCTCATTCGCAATATTTGTTGTTCATAGCGACTGGATGGAAATAATCAACGAATACGTATTTATTTGCAGCAATGGAATGCTAGCGCTGTTATTTGCTGTTTTACACCAATATTCGTGTGTTGAGGAATTTATGCTGTGTCAAAGACAAAGGGTTTGATGCATTTGAAATTTTAATTTAAAGACAATAGTTACGCAATTGGTGTGTATCACATATGATTGACTAGCTTCCGCCAGCGGTTTCACCCGCTTTCCCGTGGGAACTACTCCGCGCACCCGGATAAAAAGTAGTCTATAACCTTCCTCGATAAATGGGCTATCTAACACTGAAAGAATTTTTCGAATCGGACCAGCAGTTCCTGAGATTAGCGCGTTCAAAGAAACAAACTCTTCAGCTTTATAATATTAGTATAGATAGGACAGGGAAATGTTAGGTAATATGTTTGTTGACAAAAAAAAAACAGGCCCATTTTCATTAAATATAATGAAAAGAAACAGCTGATTATTATGGTAATTAAACGTGCAATAGTCGAAGATAAACATTTTGTTGAAAGGAAAGCTCGAGAAGAAATATTGTTCATACAAAAATCTGCTTCGTAGTAACAAAAAGTTGACGTTTAACTAACTGATTACGTAAAAAAAACCAGCCAAGTGCGAGTTGGACTCGCGCATCAAGGGTTCCGTATCATTATATATGAAAAATTTGCGGTTTCACACGTTTATTGTATGGGGACCCCCCTTAAAATATATATTTCTAATAGTGTCCGACCGAAGCTTCGGCTTCGGCTTCGGCTTCGGCCACCTTCGGCCCAAAAAACCACCTTCGGCCAAACCTTCGGCTTCGGCCAAAAATTTGGCCGAAGCCGAAGGTTTGGCCGAAGGTCCGAGCAACCGTCGAGATTGAACGAATTGTTACGAAAGAATGAGTGAGAGAGCGACGGACCAGTTGTGTTTGCAGAGGCCGCGGGGCATGCGCGTCAAAACAAGTTCGTACGTGTATTTAGACAATATAAACCTTCAATATTGAAGTTTTGAAATGATTTTAATATCAATTATAACTTGTAGACAATATTGAACAAAAAACAAAACCGACTGCATAAATAAAAGACACTGAAAGGGATAAAAAAATAAATCTTTTCACATGGCTCTGGAAGTCGGTGTCTGCAGGTCTGTTAACTGTGTTTATTTTGCCACCGACTTCTAGAGCCGTGTGAAAAGATTTATTTTTTTATCCCTTTCAGTGTTTTTTATTTGTGAAGTCGGTTTTGTTTTTTTGTAAAAAAAAAAATATTTTATTCTTTTCAGTTTTCGGGTGTAAAACTATAATATTGTTATTTTAATACCGACAGTGACAGTCGGTCCCTTAACAGTATCATCGATATAAAAAATCAAGTTTTGACCTATGAAATTTTAAGAGTTCTCTTGATTTCTCCGAATCCCATCATCAGATCCTGGTCTCCTTACCATGGGACCACCTGTGAAGTGCACCCTTTCAAACAAAAAACATCTACCTAGCCTTTTCCCAATTATTTTGGGGTCGGCTTCCAGTCTAACCGGATGCAGCTGAGAACCAGTGTTTTACATGGAGCGACTGCCTGTCTTGACCTCCACAACCCAGTTAACCGGGCAACCTGGCACCCCTTGGTAAGACTTGTTGTCAGACTTTTCTGGCTTCTGACTACCCGTAACGACTGCCAAAGATGCACAAATGGCAAGCCGGGACCCACAGTTTATTGTGCCTTCCGAAACACGGAAGAACTCGTTATGACAAGATGGTCACCCATCCACAGATCGACCGCGCCAAGCACTGCTTAACTTTATGATTGATCGATCCGCACGGCTTTGACTTAGCCATGAGCTCTTCAAAGAAAAAAATAATCTTGAATATCGGTCCAGCCATCTTCGAGTAATCGGTGAACATACATTTAAAAAAAAGAAAAAAAAAGATACGGTCGAATGAGAACCTCCTCCTTTTTGGGAAGTCGGTTAAAAATTAATAACTGAGAGATTATAAATTATAAAACTTCGGCTTCGGCTTCGGCTTCGGCCGAAGGTTGTGGCGATTGCCGATTAATCGGCTTCGGCTTCGGCTTCGGCCAAAAATAGACCTTCGGTCGGACACTAATTTCTAATTTTTAGTATTTGTTGTAATAGCGGCAACGGAAATACATCATTTGTGAAAATTTCAGCTTTCTACCCATCACGGTTAATGAGATACAGCCCGGAGACAGACAGACAACGAAGTCTTAGTAATAGGGTCCCGTTTTACCCTTTGGGTACGGAACCCTAAAAACTGTCAGTGTTTATCTCTTACATTAAGACATAAGAAGCATTCATTACTCCCGGTAGGTTTACTTAGTGTCACCAAAAATAAACAACGTGACAACTTATACAAATCTCAGAATTAAATAGAAACGAGGGGAACAAAAGGCCTACACATTTCTACATACGAGTATACCCCAAATAATCCCGTGCACAACAAAAACTTGCAGGACAATAGCAACAAAGAAAATTACTCAGATGTCGCCCCGCAAGGACGTGGAAAATTTCAAAATTCAGAGCAGTTTATTTAAGGGTTAAACCCTCGTCTAGTTGAAACATGTTTAAACATTAATTAAGGAATGTAGTAGTAAGTAAAGTTTTAAATGGGTGAATGTTTTACCTACTCCCGTAAATGTTTTATTTTTGACACAGGTCTTTATGGAACTGGACCATCTAAAGCATATATATAAATACTAGCTTCCGCCAGCGGTTTCACCCGCTTTCCCGTGGGAACTACTGCGCGCACCCGGATAAAAAGCCTATAGCCTTCCTCGATAAATAGGCTATCTAACACTGAACTGAATCTAAGACTGTGGAAAAGATAAAAAGAAGTTCTAGGTATAAATTAAGGCTTTTATCTAAATATTCCTACTAGCTACTCCAACCAAACCAAGAAAAAATACTATTTATTTAAATAGTCTCCGTAGTTTTTGGGGTGAAAGCTGGACAGACCGAGAGACAGAGACTTTCGTATTTATACATATATTTGTAAGGATTTCAATATCTGAAGAACTACAATAGCAAGGTTCAGTAATATCCTCGTAATAAGACTTTATTCTATTTTCATGTCAGTTGAGTTCGCAAGGCTTCCTCATATAATACAATTACTATTGTTATTTACCATAATATACCATTTTCTTTCATTCTTGGTATTATTAGGTAACTAAATGCCTGAACGACAACCATTTACAGCAAATCAGCTGAACCGATTATGATAAATTGATATAGAGATAAATAGAATTCTAAGGGCCAGTTACGTAGATTCTAGACAAAGTTCTAGATAGCTATCTGCCTAGCCTTTTCCCAACTACGTTGGGGTCGGCTTCTAGTCTAACCGGACGCAGCTGAGAACCAGTATTTTACATGAAGCGACTGCCTGTCTGACCTCCACAAACCCAGTTACCCGGCAACCTGCACCCCTTGGTAAGACTGGTTGTCAGAATTTCTGGCTTTTGACTACCCTACTGCCAAAGATGTTCAAATGACAGCCGGGACTTTTATTTTTGATCACTTTTCAGTGGCATTATCTTGAATTATCGTGAAACAGTTTTTATATGGGCGCGTATAGTACGAACTATGTGTAGTTTAAGAAGTTAATTATTATTCTGCAATATAAGTAGATCTTTCTCAGCGTACTTAATTTCTCTCATCTCAGGTTGTTTAAAAACTTCCCTGCTCCGCTTTGAGCAGTTTCAGCGTATAACGTTCCCTTTATTCAGAAAATCGCCTATCAATTTTAACCCTTGTAGAATTCTAAGAATTTGAACTGTTTGAAATTCAACGAAATTAAGGAGTCGTTTGACCTCCAAAAACATCTTTATTATGAGAATCAGGAAGCTTGGTTCTCTCGACGAAATTGTGTTCCTGGCTTCAACAATTTATTGGGCGAACGAAGAATAGTTTCGACCTTGCATTTAGTCGTAGATGTGAGCACGAATTACTTTGGTTCTGTGTTTTACTCCGACCAAAGGACGTTTAACAATTACAATGGTTAAATTAATAGTTTTACTTATCTTCTTGTGTTGTTTGTACGATAGATTCATTCAAACCCCGACCTACTAATATTTATATGTTCATGTCAGTTAATGCCAAAAAAAATCTTGTGTCGTAAAAATGAAGGTTTAGAGATTCAGATTAACTGACGGCCGTTCCCAATAACCTATCTATCTCCGGATTTGCTTACTAGAGATAGAATCTTGACATTAGCCCCATACAAGTAATGTCAAATTCTTATCTCTAGTAAGCAAATCCAGAGATAGACAGAATATTGATTTCCCCAGTAAATAGTTCGCCCTTCTATTGCGGCGTTTTCCATTATTTTCTTCTATTTATTTCAAGTTTTCTTGTCGTGTAAAGATTTATAGCCCTTGTACCACCGTGTCGAAACCCCTTAAATTCTCAACAGGCTTACATAATTCAACGAATATATTAAACGAAAATGAGCTGCCATTTTATGTTCAAGGCTAACCCGCTGTCATAGCCTAATAAATCACACTATGCCTACATTCAACACCTAAGACCCATTTACACATTGCGATTTCATTGTCCGTTGCTTGCCATTTTATTGCAGGAATATTTGACAGGCGACCATTTACCTATTGCAAGATTACGTTTACGTTTGCACAGTGCAAGTAGCATCTTGCTGCAATAAAATTGCAAGCAACGGGCAATGAAATCGCAATGTGTAAATGGCCTTTAGGTTTAGACGACCTAGCGTATTTTGGGTGGTATTTGTGATTGGAAATATTTACTTAATGGTCCAAATAAATACAGAACACCATTTTCAAGTGATGAGCTCATATTTCCAATTAGTAAAAAAACCACTTGAAAGCTTGGAAAATTTTCAACGATTATGTAAATAGTCTTTAAGTTCAATAAAGGTTGTAGCGGATTATAATATTAGACAAATAAGGTTCTTAAATTTTGGAGTTCGAGACAAACTGCCAGATTTTTTCTTCATTGTATTTTTAATGAGGCCACAACAAGCTTTGTTGGGTCATCAGATCAATGAAATATGAATACTTTTCTAAATAGGTATTACGAAATTCTCATATAATCTATTTAATAATAAACTGTGTGTATAGGTATCTAAGCAACTATGTTCTTAGCTCGTATATTATACCAACACAGCCTCCCCGACCCTTCTGTTACGTGACAAAAGCCGCAATAATGTCATTAGTTACATAACGCCGTAAGTCTTGCTTTTTACGGTACCTTTGGGAGGCTTGAACAAACAAGGCACTTCTGTTTTTGTTACTCTCTGTGTACAACCAGGAAAACATGATACTTTTATTTATTTTTTATCTCGGTGTTGCAGGTACGAAATATCATTAGCACCTTTTTTGGTGTTAGCAATGAAAAATAAAGCAGCAAGGATTTTTATTATCATGTGTAAAAAAGAGATAACAAAATGGGCAAGGCTATCGGCCAGTTTCACAGGTTCCAGATAAAGTTCTAAATAGTTATCTGACAAATAGTGTCATATAAATGTTTTTAATTTTGATTGACTTTTCTATGGCAAGATCTGTCTCAGCCAGTATGTACATAGACTAATATAAAGTGGGAAATGATGGAAACCTTTCGTTACTTTTTCCTGCTACACTTATTCGATTTTTTATAAGTAAAAAAGTTATAATCCTATAACAAAAACTCTTCTTCCACAATATCCCACGGGGTTACGATAAACTTTCGACACTGGTTGGCTTGAAAAGAACCCCCATAGGATTTGTCAGCAAAGAAGGGTACCTACGTGGCAAGTTAGCCCCTATGGGGGTTAATTTATATTTCCGCGTTATACGTATTATGGCAATGTCTCATTAGCTGCAGAACTAAACTACATGGGTATTTAAAATGATGTTGATTAACCGCTCATATGCCAGTAATTATAAGATAATAGAAAATCAATTGTGTCTCGCGTATATCTGCGCTCCACATTGGTCTTGTTTTAAAATCGGTTATCCTTCGATGCCATTAAACTATTACTTTAACGCATTTTTAAGCAATTTTCCTTATCCGTCTGTCTATTTGAGATGAACTCTAAAACAACTGAATGGCTTTTCATAAAGATTTTTTTCTAGTTAGTATGATTCATGAGAAAAGGTCAATATATAATTTCCTTCTGTGCGCTCCAGCGAATATACGACGGGTTAATTTAGTGTGCTTTCGGCATTCTATTTATTTTCTAATCTTTACTAAGAGGTAAATTAAAACTTGAACAAAGATGAAGATAAAAGTACCTCAAACAGTACAGACAACAGCACCTCAATCTGGCAAATTTCTTCAATAGATTTTACTGGAATACTGGAAGGTTAATGTTCGATTGGAAAATTTGACAGATTCAAGTTAACCTCGTCTGTACAAACTTAATAAATAAAAACGCAGTAAGTATACTCAAGAAGAAAAACAACGTCATATCCTTTCCTTCCAACCAGTATAAGTTTAACGACTCATATAATAAAAGAAAAGCATATAAAGTAAATATAATACATCACAGCAGTCACGTGGTTGCAATAAATTTCTTCCAGCCATAAGAACCTAAGTGGGTTATTGGAGCACTTTTTCATTTTTAATTCAACGCGCTAACAAGTTTCTCCGTAACAGTATTAATATTTTAAAGTATGGCTGACCGGTCGATAAGCCTACTGTATATATGCCTAGTTAATTTTATGTGGGTAGAGGTAATAAGCACCTGTATTTTTGCATTCCATAGTGAAAGTAATTTTCAATTTGGAATAAGATTGTCACAGGATCAATTCGAGCCTTCAAGAGTTCTTTGTGTGAAACGCCCTTTGCTTTTTTTTTAATAAATAGTTATAGGTAATACTGAAATATTTGGTGGCTAAATCCAAAAGGGGGAGCTAATTATTAGATATGCAAGTAGGTATGACATAGAACAGTTAACAAAGATTTTATTATTTAGAAATCAAAATCAAAAAGCATTTATTCAGCACTTTCTGAACGTCAAAATTACATGTGCACCACTGTACACCACTTCCTTTGTGTTTTTGCTGGGAAAAAGAAGTGGCGCAACAAACTCCCCAGCAACACATGTTGGAGATAATATTGAAATAAATAAGAGATTTGGTTTCATTCGTTTTCAAAAAAACAAAAGAAAAGCTTAACATTCAACATTACAATTATCCTCACTTTACTAATTATCACGATAACAATTAAGTAGCACTTTTAATTCCGTTGTTATTTTCCCGAAACTACAGAAGAGATTTAGATAAAAGGTTACATTTCAAAGGAAAATTAGATGTCCTTCTTCATTCCTTTTGTCCTTAAGGCCTCGTAAAGATGTTAGGTTTATGTTCAATTGTCAAGCCCAATGGCCCAGTTGGCTTGAGTCGGAGGAAATACTTGGCAACGGTACGTTCTCACTAATTTCCAAATTTTAACAATAACTAAGGTTATGAAAATGACGTCGGTCAAGGCAAGCCAATTTCTCAATTACCGGGTAATGTTTTGTTTGTTTGCCAATTGGGATTTTATTAAACAGATCGATGAAACTACATAACGGCGCAGATTCGTAAAACGGCGGTATAAAGCTAAAGAATTTGTTTGCTTGTTTGATCGCGCTAATCTCAGGAACTACTGGTCCGATTTGAGAAATTCTTACAGTATTAGATAGCCCATTTATCGAGGAAGGCTGTAAGCCTATTTTATCCGGGTGTGCGGAGTAGTTCCATCGGGACGTGGGTAAAACCGCTGGCAGAAGCAAATATACTATAACATTTTATAAGTTTTCTATTTTCCACAACAATTGTAAAACAAGTGACGTGTCACAGGGAAATTAATTTGCCCCTTCGTGTAGTGCCATAACCACCATGACTCACGTTATAACACCATTGTAAAGCTACTTATAAAACTATAATAATTATAACACTTTTACTAAACAAACCATTACTTTAATAACTGTTTCAAAGTATCATTATAATCTGTTATTTACTTTTTCATATAGGTAATATCTACTGAAAGAATTACTAAAAAATGAAAACAGATGAACTTTTGCATTGATGTTAGATAAATCAGGGCTAAGTTAAGATTCCAGGCAGCCAAATTCAGGGCCAAAGACTAGTATTATGATACTGGGAATGAGACAATATACATACATAGGTATGTCGTATCCGGTCATGAGTACGGACGCTAAACGTCACGTAAGCGCGGCCAATGGCGGTGTTTCTCCAAAACAGCATTTTGGCGCGCTTGGCAGAGTCGTGGTGGTCGGCGGGATCTTCGCGGAGAGGAGTCTTCGTTGAGGTGTCGCGCTGTGCAGATCACGGAACTGCCCTACGTCACGTCTAGTGTTCACATTTTGTAATGAAGTTGATCGTCGATTGTGTAAAGTGTCTTAATAATAAACTGTAATTATTTAAACGTCTATCTCATTGCACGATAACCCTATTTCTGCCCACATGATGCCAGATAGATCGAAGAGAAATCCTGACCGATCCGACAGGTATATAATGGAAAGTTGTGTTAGTTACACTATTTATTTATTTATAACTCAAGGATGGCTAACCTTTTTGGCTAAAAATAGCTTAGAACCTGATATAGGATACATTTTATCTTAATCCGTGTACGGGAGTAGTTTCTACAGGAGGCGAATGAGATCGTGGATGGAAGCTAGTAATCTTTAAAAATAAATAGGATGGATAATACTCCTCGTATTATTAAATACTAGTTTCTGCCAGCGGCTTGGCCCGCTTCCCGAGGGAACTATTTCCTGTACCCGGATAAAAAGTAGTCTATGTTGTTCCTCAGTGTCTATTCTATCTCCGTACCAAGTTTCATCAAAATCGGCGTGAAACCGTAACAGGCAGACAGATAAACAGAGTTACTTTCACATTTATAATATTAAGTAGGGATAAGTACTTATCTTACCGAATATTTTCAATTAATCCGAAATTAGATTTCAAAGGATATATAAAAACAAAATACTTAATCAATAGTTATTAACAACTACTGCAACACACTTTCAGGATATTGAACTCCTAGCCAATTGATTTAAGTATTTCTAAGTAACAATTGTGTTAAAGTGAAATCATAATAAATGCAAAACGTTCGTGTTTTTCAATTGGCCGTTAAACTATTTACAACGTAGCTTTTAATCCTACCTGCATTATTGAGGCAAACGCCATAAAGTCTGACGACAGGTCTCTTGTCCGAAAAGTGCAAAATTCGAATATGGTATCGAATTTATAACATCAATGTTTGATCGATACGCTCGAAATAAACTTGGCAGTAGTAAACTGTTACTGTTAGTTACTAACTAACACGAGTGTTGTCTATACTAATACATAAATAAAGAGAAAAGATTGATTTGATTGTTTGTTTGTAACGAGTGGGCTCCGGATCTACTGAACCAATTTGAGTATTTCTTTCACTATTAGGAAGCTACGTTCTTTGCGCTGAACATGGACTATGTTTTATCCGGGTACGGGAAGAAGTTTTCCCGGAACGCGGGTCCAACTACGTGAAACGGCTAGTTATATATAATTTGCATACTATCAAGTTTCATAATACTTAGTTATGTTTATAGAACCAAGCATAGCCATTAAGTTGTTACAGGCCTTTAAAACAAACATGGCACCCTAAGGGTATAGACACAAAGAATATAATTTTGCCTCTTTTTTTATTTTTTTGGTAATTTAGGGCTTGCTTTAGGCAAATCGTTCAACTTAGTGAAATGTCGGCCAGATTTTTGTGTAAGATTCAAAACGCTACCTATTTTTTTTTTCCTCCAGTGCCTAAAGTCGTACTTAAAACAGAATTTATAATCGCAATGATCAAAAATAACCAATTATTACCTACATTTCTGACTAAAATATTTTTTTCTTGCACGTGGCTTTTTGAAAGTCAGCGCGGGAGACGTCGGAGGCAAAACCACTCTAAATGTTAAACAAAAGAATATTACTTAAGAGTCGTTCTATACTACGGAAGCCAAGACAAATCTAAGTTCGATCGCTCAGCGAGTGACCCCGAAAGTACAGACGACAGCAGGTCAACGTATACCAATCTGTCAAATTTTACCAATCAAACATTAACCTACCTCCATTGTGATAAAGTTGAAAATAGAGTGCAGAAATTTGACAGATTGTGGTAACTTGATGTGCTGTTGTCTGTACTCGTGTACTCTTAGAAATATATTTCTTGTTACAATAAATCGCTTTGAGAATCGAGACCTTTGCCCGCACGTGTTATGTCAAATCGTTGTTTATTTTATTTTAAGGTTAAGTTGAAAGTCCCTTATGTATCTGGATTAGCTGGTATACATTTCAGGGATAATATTTTAAAATTGAAGATTATTGAATCATGTCTATGTGGAAAACACCATTCTTTTAACCACCCTGTTGAATTTATTTGTCCTACACAATTTAATCATTCTAGTGCATAACGATTATAGGTACCTGCCCGAATATGTAAAATTTTACAAATCGAACATACGTTGATGTGCTGGCGTCTACGCATATATCGTCTGTATTACGATTTCAAAAATTTTCATCTCCTGAACAACAAATACGTTTAACTAACTATTACTCTACAAGTCAATTTCAATCAACTATAAGAAGATTTATCAGCTAATTCCTTCATCCTAGACCGAAATCAATTACCTAGAAAATGATTAGATAACTACGGCAATTTAGACTTTAATAGTATGTTATTAAATGCTATTACTATAATGGGTAGGGGATGATATTCCTATGGGAAATCATGTTCGCAAAGCCTTTTAGTTACGTCGAGTAGTTTATTAATCTTATTCCTCATGTTTCGAGGGAAATATTATGTTTAAGTAGGGTTGAAGTAAGTAATACATTTTGCTGTTTAGGTATAATGAATAGTCAAAAATCATATCCTATATCTATGGCCTATCGCTTTCATTTTTGAACAAAAGATCCCGATGAATTGGGAACCTCCTCCTGTTTTTGAAGGCCATTAAAAACGAAGCCGAAATGAGCCAAATTAAGTATATCATACTAACCATTCTACGTGGTTTCACCCGCTTCTCGAGGGATTAACTTCCCGTACCCGAATAAAACATAGCCCTTGTTCAGCGGGAAGAACGTAGCTTCCTTACAGTGAAAGAATTATTGAAATCGGTTCAGTAGATCAGGAGCCTATTCGATTTAATCTTTCCTATTTATATATTAGTATCGATAAACCCCTTTTTCGACCTTAGGGGAGATAGTAACACATTTCAAGCGGATCTTCAACATAATATATCCTTTACAAGTACAGTAACTAACGGGCAAACCAGCCGACCTCAACTTAATTAAATGATAACATTTATCATACGCATACAAATTGGTTATAATCGCTATCAGATAAACAACCGTAAAAGGTACAGACAACAGCAGGTCAACGTATACGAAACTGTCAAATTTTACCAATCGAACATTAACCTACCTCCATTGTGATAAGGTTGAAAATCGATTGCAGAAATTTGACAGATTGTGGTAACTTGATGTGCTGTTGTCTGTACATGAAAAACATAATTAATTCATGTTTATGTCACCACTTGTGATGGACAAAGGTGAGTGTTTTATCGATTTTAACTATCCATATCGTATATTGAGATTTATTCAAAGTAGGCTAAACTGAATACAGGCAATTAACGACCTTTCAAATATAGTTTTGTCATCTATTGAATTCAATAAACTATCTATCTGTCGATTTGGTTACTAGAGATAGGAAGCTGGAACTTATGTCAAAATTCATTCTCTAGTTAGCAAATCAAGAGATAGATAGGTTATTGGGAACGGTCGTAACGTGAAACATGATAACGAAATTATGAAGTGGAAATAAAGTGTTTTGTTGATACAGCAATTTTTAATAAAAACAATAGAATAAAGAGCATGTTTTTTTACGAATATAATTGTTGTTAGAGTAGCGTTTTATGTAATTAGTAAAGATAAAGATAAAAAGTCATTTATTCAAAGTAGACTGAAAATCAGCACATTTTGAGAGTCAAATTTACAAAAGACAGTCCCCAATAACGCACGTGGTACACCACTTCTTATGTGTTTTAGCGAGAGTTTAAGAAAGTTTAAATTAAATTAAATTAAAATTGCAAGTTCTCATACTATCTATATTGGCCACAACTTCGACCAAGAAAAATGGAAAATCCCAACAAAAGCTACACTTTTGCGACATGGAAACAAAATCCCATTACAACCATGTATTTCTAAATCCATGGAATAATCTTATCAAAGCAAGATTTCATGGCTGCGACTCTCTATTATATTTTCCTTGATGTTATAGAATTTAACATGAAATATATCCTGAATAAATAATGCTATATTCAGAAGCCCTTACCCTTTGAATCTTTAAACCTGCGTGAAGTATTACAATCAAATGTACCGACCGTGGGAATAGCAATAGGATTTTACATTTTAAGCAAGTAACAACTTACTTAAAGAGCTCGTAGCTAAGTCAAAGCCACGCAGATCGATCGATCATAAGGTTAAGCAACGCTTGGCGCGGTCGGTCCGTGGATGGCCATCTTGGCATAACGAGTTCTTCCGTGTTTCGGAAGGCACGATAAACTGGTGGGTCCCGGCGTGTCATTTAAACATCTTTGGCAGTCGTTACGGGCAGTCAGAAGCCAGAAAGTCAGTCTTACCTAGGGGTGCCAGATGGCCCGGGTAACTGGGTTGTGGAGGTCAGACAAGCAGTCGCTCCATGTAAAACACTGGTTCTCAGCTGCATCCGGTTAGACTGGAAGCCGACCCCAACATAGTTGGGAAAAGGCTAGGCAGATGATGAACAACTTACTTAAAGTTGTCGTAAGTTGTTCTCTATTATACAAAATCTTTATAATAAAGCCATTTAATGTTATGGCGTATTTTTTTAATATATGAGGCGCAATCCGTGGTGTCATCGCACCGCATTGCGAAGGGACTGCTTGCCGAATGTGGAAAAAAGCATCCCATATCTTATCTGATACATTACTTCCATACCATTGCCAAGTTTCATCAAAGTCTAGTAAGTAGTTTTTACGTAAATGAGTAACAAGTATACATACAACCTCACGCTTATAATATTAGTGGGATTACACAAAGTATTACAAACTCTTTTTACTTTCCAAAGTAGTTCACATACATAATGCCCCATTTTCTTAACTAATCCGAGCTACCTCGTTACCGGAGTACCCACACTAATTGCAGTAATTAGTTAACTCCAAACCACTACAACCCAAATAAAGGTTAATTGAAAACTATCTGTTTTGGTCGCGTACAGAAGGTACTACTTCGGACAGCTGGATAAAAGTATTTAGCCTATTTTCCACAGGGTACCACTTGAATGTGGCTGCGGAATTGTTGTAAAGTTAAGTGTAGGTGGTAGATCCACGGGCTTGTTAACACAAAGGGCTCCAGAAGGCTCACGGGAGGGTTTTATGCCCATTGTTTCCAAAATCCTCTATACTGCCATCTAAGTATGGGATCCTTTACTTAAAAGCTCCTCTTACCAAGCCCCTAAATAATATGTAGTTTCACCGACACTCTACTCCTAACGGTTGCTGAAAACGAAACCGTCTTCTAACGGTCCCCCAAACCTGTTGGGGGTTCCCGTAACTTAGGGTTTGTTGGTGAAATTGGGCATTAGTCATTTAAAGTCTAGGAATCTCTTCCTCTTAACCCACAGCTACAGAGGGGTATTTTGATGAAAAAGGTACCATCTATCTAAGTATATATCAAGATGTCATCTCAAATGATTCTACAGTTTCATCGTGCAAGAATACCAAAAATGAGTTTATTACGAGACAAACTTAATTTGCAGTTTCAACCCAAGAGAAAAGAAGTAGAAATACTTTTTCTAAATCGTCTGAAACCCGAATTGAAATGTCTAACTGACCTTTCGAGTTCTGTCTAAAAATACTTTAGACGCAAGCTGCAGTTTCATTCGGGGGCGACTTGATGAAACTCATCTTAATACCCTTAACTCGGCTCGATGCCAGACTCTTGAAGCACTAGGTACGCAGTTTAAAAAGGCTTTCTTAATAAGAAAGGAAACTTGTAACTTCATTAGGTACTTGTTTCAAAAGTTTTCCATGTGCTTCCTTATTTTTTTTTTGTTTTCTTTTTTATATATTTTATAGCGAAACCCCTTCGGTAGGTATTTTTGTCTCTTTCTGTGTTCAATACTATGAAGTGAATTTATGTTGGTTTGGCTAGAAGAAATCTTTTTCCTAGCCATAAGTAGCATTTGCTTTTACATCTTACGATAATACGCGAATCGTGGCAGAAAAACTGTACCAATTTGAAAAAAAATGCATATTAGCATAGACGGGGTTAGGCTATTTCCCCCAGAAACCAAGTAAACTGTGGGAAATAACAACTATCAAAAACCTTTTACTTTAAAGAAAGCCTTAATATGTCCAAAAAGTATTTATCCCACGCGGACTGAATCTATTATTAAAATAATAAATAGTAGATAATCCAAATCCCCACAAACATTGGAAGGTGACCTCTCCCACGTCTAACTAAGACTACAGCTTTCCTCCTACTCTGCCTGCCCACTTTACAACGAAATATCATGACCCTGCCTACATAGTGCCCTACACTACGTCATAACACCTTCTTAAATATTAACAGAACACATTCCCAAAACTGAGGCGAAAATGCCTTCCAAAAATATATATTTTTACTAGCTTCCGCCAGCGGTTTCACCCGCTTCCCGGGGGAAACTACTTCCCTTACTCAGATAAAAGGTAGCCTATATGTTATTCTGGTATATAAGCTATATTACTGCCAAGTTTCAATCTGCCCAGTAGTTTTCACGTGAAAGAGTAACAAACATACACTTAGATCAATACATACGCAGAAACTTTCGCATTCATAATATTAGTAGAAAATACCGGTACTATTTTAAAACATTCGTCTTAATAAACTTTCACATTTAATAAAATAACTAGACGGAAAATAATATTGTACGCGGGTTTTTCATAGTAGAACAAAATTGAGAGAATAAACTTCAAGATTCGTAGCAGACTACGCGTGCTACAAATGCCTACGGAGGTTACGTTCTAAGAAATCCAATCACGGAAAATGTGCACACTTGCACAGTGCTACGAGTTTGCTACGAGATCTTGATACAGAATTCTGATTCTGTGTTATTTTTGTATTCAACTGCCTTACCATAAGTATATGTATATGTAGGTATGTATAATGTATTTATTTAATAAAATATATCAAATTTCTTCAATAGATTTTCAACCTTATCACAATAAAGGAAGGTTAATGTTCGATTGGAAAATTTTACAGATTCGAGTTAACCTGCTGTCGTCTGTACATACCTAAATGTGTATAGTATTTATTCAATAAAGTATTACAAAGTACATTGCGAAAGGAAGTAAGATAACAACGGAATGTGTTAAATTAATGAATAAACATTTAAAATAGTGCCAGTTTTAATCTGAAAAGAGTATGAATCATTCATGTTATAAACTAACGCTGAGTAGATGACTCCGCACGATTGCTGCCCAAGGACAAATGCCAAACGAAACTGGCCTTGGGAGTGAACAGACCGCAATGACGTTTATTAATTAGTTATTTTAAAAATGTAACTCAAAATATGTATTTCTATATAGAACTAAAAATAATTATAAGAATACTAGCTGACCCGGTGAACTTCGTATCGCTTACCTTTTAATATAAGTTTTTTTTTTGTATAATAATAATCAGTTAAACCTTCCCTGGACTTCCACGAATATTTCAAGATTAAAATTTGTGAAATTGATTCAGCCGTTCTCGAGTTTTTGCGAGTATAACGAATGGAAATTCATTTTTATAAGGCTTATTCTGAAGATCTAACTTAATATTCTTACCACACGCACATAAATATAGCAAAAGAAATGCCATAACACGCTGAAGCTAAAAAGAAAATTCTTACATACTTTTTGTTTTTTTTACAAACAAAAAAAGTACAACACCAAACGATCCAATAAAAAGAGTATGTGACACGACTCCTTAATTTTACGATTTTGGCGTCAAGTCACGGTCGCGAGAAAAACGTACGCAATATGCCTAATACATACATACAAAACGAGATCGAGACATGAAAAATATTTTTCACAACTAACAATGAGCTTAAAAGAAATTAACGTTGGAAAACTATTATTTTCATAGACAAGGCGCTTTTCTTAGCCACAGAAACCAAACGTCTTTGACCTAAAAATTCGACAAGTAGTTCAGTAGTTACCAACCTACTTTCCTATTAGTATACAGTTAATTTCGTTATAAAATTAGTTAGTTTTACGAACTAATTCGTATAGAATGTCAATCGGAATAAAATTACTCTTCATTTTTTCAAAATTCACACAATGTATTCAAGTACCGTTCTTCCTACATACATACGTATAATTTCTTATAACTCACACTGTTACATAAAAGGAAAGTAGCAAACGAAATAACTACCCGTGTTTATAACGAAAACTGCGCTCCAAGAGCAATAAAATCCAATTTGTGAAACAATAATTCGATTTAAAAATAGTTTATAATAGCAAAATCGACTTACCTTCAAAACTTCTTTTCAGCAAAGTTCAGTCTAACCACGCACAGGCATATCTTTTAATATTACGTTGATAAATAAAAAATATCACGTTTCTTTTTTGTTTTAATTCTATTTACAATTTTATTTACAATTTTCCGTAATTTTCGGAATGATACTGGTGGGGTTTGTTGAAACGTCAGTGATGTCGCATATGTTTTACGCATGCGCGGCGCAAGATGGCGGCCCCGAGGCGGGTCGATAGCGCGCGATAAGGCTGCCGAAGGCTGCGCCACCATTGCCGGGTGACATTGTATTAACGGGGTAACATTAAAACGAGGTCACCGTTTCGTATTAGCCCGCGCTTCCGCGATACTGGGATACCAGGATTTTGTGTTGCCAGCTCAAAAATAGAAGTTATTTATATTATCTGTGGCAAGTTTTGGGTTTATTTTGTTGGGTTGTGTATTTAGGTGATATGTTAATTTTTATTCTTATTTTAGGAGGTGTTTCCATATTACGTGTTGTGCAAAACCAGAATTATAAAAGGTTTCCCAAATATTTTTACACAAACAATCTCATCAGGTTACATAGGTAGGTTTTAGATAGAAACTAAAATTCTAGCGGCGTTCCCCAAGGTTGTATGTTTGGGCCTTCTCAACTTTGTATTTCGCTTCAAGTTCAAGTTTGGGAAATATCACCCTTAGGAAATAGATGAAACTTATAAATGGAACTTACCCCAATGGATAAGATAGTTTTACATTTCAACAAACACCTATCATCTGGTGTCAATGATAAACGAATAAAACAGTAAGAAAGGTTTTGAACATGAACGATCCAAAGTTAAGATGGATTGATTGGAAATGACGTTAGATGTGTATGGAAGAAGACATGCTGCTTCCATCTCAAATGAAATTAAGACACCTACTTATAGCCAAGACACATGACAGCAAATGGCAAGAACCATAGAATAATGCCTTTATGCGCTAATTGCCTGAAACGCAAATAATATATAAACATATCCAAGCTCTTACGGCGGTATTTAAAAAGGTGTTAATAAAACAACAAAAATAAAACTAGAAATTAATTTTAATCATCTTCCACATCGCTCTTAAGATAATGCACTTCGGGGTCTGACGTAGTTCGGCCACGGATACGCGCGAGCGCAGCCACGCCACGCGACGAGCGCGACACGATGTAGGCAACCAAGAGTACACCGGAGATTGCAATGCACACCAGTAGTACTGTCACAGTAACTGTTGCACCACTCATACCTGCGAATGAGGATAAAGTCTTAGAAAAAGGTGAACTATAAGTACTGGGTATCTACAGTTCTCGTAAAATTCGGTGACGGTCCTGCATTGAATTTCGAGCATTAGTATAAATACGTATGTATATATATTGCCCATAGCCCTCCTCACGTCTTGTCCCATTCAAGGGCTCCAGTCAAATTCGTTTATTAAAAATTAGGTTCATTAAATTAACAAATTAACACTTTTCACGTCAAATTACATTAGACAGCACCCCAAAATGGTGGCCATAAAATTAAGACTCCATTAAATATTTTAAATAGTTTAAACTAACTATAGTACTTAGTAACTATAGTATAGTTTAAAATAACCCAGCTGAAGGAAAAACCATCGATCGGTATTAAACTTTTTACTGCAGATAAATGAAAAAACCCAAAACAAAATCATTTTGAACTACTTTCCAGCAAAAAACTTACCTTTAGCTTTCGTAGCAACCATTTTAGCATGTTTTCCCATATCCGTAGTTTTTATTATATCTTCATGTTTCGTGGACGAAACCCATATTGTTGTCGACTTTATCGGAAATACGGGCACTGCCAATGTAGTATCTTCCATAGGTGGTGCTGGTTTAGGTGTGTTAGTAGTAGGTTTAAATGTAGGTTTACGTGTAGTGGTAGATCGCCTAGCAGTAGGTCTAGGAGATGTTAAAACAGATGTAGTAGTTGTCGTTGTAGTAAGCAATTTTGTTGTGGGATTTGTAGTACGGATTGTAGGTTTAGCAGTAGTAGTGGTGGTTGTGGTGGTAGTAGTAGTAGTAGTAGTTGTAGTAGTCCTTTTTCTAGTGGTAGTAGAAGTGGTGCTAGGTGTAGTAGGAGAGGGGCTAGGTAATGTTTCAGTAGTAGTTGCAATTAGTTTTTGTGTTTGTGGTGGCGGTCCACTTGATGCAGATGAATCCGCTATCGTTGGATAGTTATCTGTGACAAAAGGAAAACTTGTATTTATAATTTTGCTGGTAAAAAAATGGTGACCGACAGACGGTTAATGGTTAGATTTTTGGTTTGGATGGCCATTCATTTCTATCAACTTGCTTCAATAGGAAATAAATAAAATCGTTTTTAACCGACTTCCCAAAAAGTATGAGGTTATATTATAATATGACTCAGCCAAGAAAACAGTGTTAGTGTTACAATTATACTTGAGAACAACTCGAAAAAAAAACTCAACTCGTATAAATTTTGGAACAAATGAAAGAATACTTACTAGCATCAAAATCGCAAACGTCCAAGAAGTCAGGACAGCAGTTCTGTGTGACCACACATACTATGTTACACCTGCAGCCGCGAGTGGTCTTAGCTTCACCGAAGTAGTCACAGCGACCAACGCACGACTCTTCTGTGAGTACCAAGATATCTTTGTTAGAACTGATCTTCACCATCAGCCTAGTTTAAATGAGGATCATACTTGACACTACCCTCGTCTAATAATTTGTTTAGTCTTTTCCCAACTGCATTGGGTTTAGGTTCCAGTCTACCAGAATTCAGCTGAGTACCTACCAGTGTTTTACATGGAGCAACTGCCTATCTGGCATCTAATTTCTGTTTGCAGCCTTTGCAGATTATCACTCAATTCCCAATTCCTCCTTAGAGGATCTCTCAACTAAACTAGGCTAGCTAGAGCGAGGGTTATAGGTGCAGCAGTAATAGAGATATCATATACTCAGCAGTAGAGTGCATCTCAAATGTTTGAGTAGAACAGAGTCATCATAAACATTGGGATAGCAACATTCTTCAAAACTCAGCAAAATTACAGTATGGTAGTGCGGTCTAAGAAGTAGATGGATATTTACTAAATAGGATTTGTACTCACGTAATATAGAAGGTGGTGTGACTGCTTCACTAATGGCTTTGGTGCAGTTGTCGCCATGCTGTATAGAAACGTCGTCGATGGCTATGTCGCTCATAAAGCTCTCGCCTCTGATGCCTTCTATCACAATCTGTTGATGGTAAATTTATAAATACTACTTTGACATAGTTTTTGATCTTTCACATGATTTCCTACAGTCCATTCTAATTAATTAATTTATATTATTATTAATTTATATTACTTAATTTGTTATTTTAACTTTACTCCGAAGTAATTATCCGTTGTTTTTCACAAGTCATCATCACCATCTGCGTTGCCTTGCGCTTCATGTTAGGGTCGGCTGCCAGTCTAACTGGATGCAGCTGATTACCAGTGTTTACATGGAGCGACTGCCTATCTGAGCTCTTCTACCCAGTTGCCTGGGAAACCTTCTGACTATCGTAATGTCCTTTATAACCGTATCAATAATATATCTCACATCGATGTCGTACAGGACTTGTCCATCACAAGAGCATTATATTATTTTTATAATATTCTTAAATACTAACCTGAAAATCTTCATTGACTTCAGACAGCATGGAAACACTGCTATACCACTCGTTGCCCTGGTCGCCCCACTGCTCGAACAGGGTGTAATTATTATTGGAGTCTGTCCTACTGAGCAGCTGGTACATGGATACGCTGTCAGGCTTCTGGTAGATCCTGAGACCACCAACGGTCCTGAAATTATAAAAATATCGGGCTGATTACAAAGGTTCTTCTATCGTAGTTAGGTAAACTTGGCCCTCAGTCCTAATTTGCGATTTGACACTCAAAGCCCCTTGCAAACCCCTACACCTCCACCACTGGATGCCGACCCAGAGCCCCGACATTTATAGGGGCCATTAATTGACTGCCGGATAACGTAACCGTCAATTGTAATTTTTTGGCGAATTTTTGAATGACCCCAAAATTGCAACCTTTATGCGTGAACGCATGCTAGAAGTGGGCCTGCACCGTCGCGTACTAGGTACACTTCTTTTGTTCGCGGACGGTGTTGCTGGGGACTTTGTTCCGATCTTTCTTCTTCCCAGCAAAAACATACAAGAACTGAAAGGCGTTTTTGGGAGATGTCGTTTGTGAACTTGACCTCACCAAAAATTCCTGATTTTCAGCTTAATTTGAATAAATTACTTATCTTTATCTTAACTACATATCGACGGTGGAAATATTGACGTAAGGGACAAAACCCTACTTTTCAGGAGAAGCAAAAAACGTTTTCGCCACTTAAACCTTTGTAACTTTTTCAATTTTTAACATATAAGGACGCAGTAAAGAGTGTTCGATTTGGTTTTCTAAATCCTATTTCGTAATAGCTTTGTTTTTTTAGCTAGCTTGCTTAATTACGAAGTTGAAGTACCTTACGTCCATGAAAATACTGACAAGCGCTTTTTACAACGTTTTACCATAATTAAAGTTTTAAAAAATATCTGTGTTTCAGCCGTAAGGGACGCGTTCTTTACAGTAACATAGTAAAATTTATCGTAACTATATGGAAAAGTGACTGAAAATCACTCTAATTGCTAAAATTTATCGTTTATTTACAGAATTTACATTAGGAGAGCTAATTTATGGAAATATAAAATATTTTTATATAATTTAACGTATTTTAGGGTTAGGTACGTTTCATTAATTATATACGAACATATAATTAATGAAATGTTGCCCGTTACATCACTTTTGAGGATTTATTAAAAAAAACTGTCACTTATGCGGTTTTGCTAAAATCTTTAAATGTAAATAAAAAAATAAATGATAGAATTTTTTTGAATATATCAGTGGATAGAGAAAAAAAAACTGCATCGAACTACATTAAAAACGGATTTTCGCAAAATGTCCCTTAGGTACGCCAATTTAGATTTCCACCGTCGATATTTGTAACTATTTGTACGCCATCAAGTGGTAGGACATGGGGATCAAAATGTAATTTTATTTTGTAACATCTATTTTAATCTGTGTTCACAAATAAATGAATTGAATTGAATTGAACAATTTTGTTGGTATCTCGCCATAACATCAGTGTCAACTTACTTTCCATACATGTGGTAGTAGAGGACAAAGCAGCCATCTTTAGCGACAGAAGCATCATACACCGGCGACAGCAGACGAGCGGTGTCGTTTGGCACAGCACCCGTACTTTCTATGTACATGTAGTGACCTGCAAAAGTAGAGTATTTACCTTAAATCTTCTTCTATATTATAAAGCGGAAGGTGAAATTTGTGAGCTTGTGACGAACCGACCAGGATATAGGTATTTATTCAGATAGGGTTAGAAGTTCTCCTAGGAGGCGAGAACTCTTCTGTAATTCCTTTTCCCCTCTGTCAGTTTGTTTCGCCTCTTCCTCGTCGTGTACTTTTGTTTCTATCTTTATTTCTCTTCCTCGTGTATAAACACAGTTGTCAGCTTTTCACCAATAGAAAACCCGGACTCTGTCCATAGTTTTCTTTTTATGGTTTTTACTTGTCCCAATATAAGTACATAGATATAATTAAACTGCACTTTGTCAGTTTTATACGTACGTGTTTACCTAAACTACAATGAAAACTACTTTGCGCACTCGGTTAAAAAGTACAAATAAAAGTAACTTCCTTGACAAAAATGCTATTTAAGACTGAATTTAACGAAAAGATCCGGCAGTTCCTGAAGTTAGCGCGTCAAACAACGAAACAAACATACTCTTCAACTATATAATAACAGTATAAACTATATAGATTAGGTAACTGTTTTTATACCATCTATTATACTAATAATATGTAGTTGAAGAGTTTGTTTGAACGCGCTAATCTCAGGAACTATAACTGGTCCGATTTGAATTCTTTTAGTGTTAGATAGCCCATTTGTCGAGGAAGGCTATAAGCTACTTTTTATCCTTGTGCTCGGAGTAATTCCCACGGGACGCAGGTGAAACCGCTGACGGATGCTGGTATACAATATTACGAGCTCTTGCTCTGCAGGGACATAAAAGTTATGAATGTAAGTACTAGTAGTAATGAATGAACATCTATACTTAATATTATAAAGAGGAAAACTTTGTTTGTTTGTTTGGTTGTAATGAATAGGCTCAAAAACTACTGGACCGATTTTAAAAATTCTTTCACCATTCGAAAGCTACATTATCCACGAGTGACATAGGCTATATTTTATTCGGGTACGGGCAGTAATTCGGGGAATCGCGGGAAAACGGCTAGTCATAAATAAACACCATACCTGTTCCATTAGCCCCATAGGTGTGATCGTAGGTAGGTCCAGTTTGTAGGAAAGAACTCGGAGTCCTGTTACTCCACCACCTCCAGTCGAAGTCGTGCAAGTCGTCCCGTTTCCATCCGCAGACGTTCGAGTCTTCGAAGTCGCAAAAAGTCGACACTTTTGCGGACGTATCTAGTAAATAATACGATTTTTTTTAAATAATAGTTGTACTCGTGGGTAAAGAACTGAGCTTTCAAGTACGAGCGTGTGGGTTCGATTCCCGGTCAGGCAAATAGCAATGCAAGTTTTCTAACTTTGTACTTTGTTTTGTAACTTTGCATGTACTTTCTAAGTGTAAGTAGGTATCTTAAACATAAATGACTGATTAAAGGTGAAGGAAAACATCTCGAGAAAACTTGGACTATAAAGTCTGAAATCAGACATAACCCGCATTGAGCAAGCGTGGTGATTAATGTTCAGTCGTTCTCTGTGTGAGAGGAGGCCTGTGCGCAGCAGTGGGACGATAAAAAGGCTGATGATGATGATGATGTTTTTTTAATAGACGGACAATCTATACTTAATACTATAAAGCTGAAGAGTTTGTTTGTTTGAACGCGCTAAATTATTGATAAACAGACTTGCTTTTATGCGTTTCTTTTTAATAAAAAAATATTATTATTTTTCAATTAAGTTTTAAACGTTCGTGGGTTTTTAAAAGGAAGTAGGAAGTGTTTGTTCCTGATAATTCCTATGCGACATGGTATCTCTCAGTATAATTTGACTCATAATAAATTCCGGTCTGACCAATAACGTGTCGCATAGGACTTCCTGAATATTCAACATAATCCGCCCCTCAATATTGACTTTCAAAATTATTATTCAGTTTAATGAGACAATAATTTGATCATGAATTAAAAATATAACTAAATAAACCGCAGTGTTGCCACCTCAGTTTAAGAAATGGGGCTAGTTGAAAAAGCTAAAAAGGGCTAGTTCGGGCTAGATCAGTGTTTCCACCTTAGTTTTAGTAATGGGGACAGTTGAAAAAGTTAAAAAGGGCTAGATCTGGCTAGATGGCGCACAAATGACCAAGAAAAGACTTGCTGTAAAAAAAAGGGTAAAATATTCCTTTACTAATGATTTCAATTATGTGTTTACTTTTTAGATAGAATAACAACATTTTTGAAAATTACACTTATTTACAAGAAAAGAATTACCCAATTTAATAGATTCTAAAGTGAAAAACACAAACTTGACGCAAACTTCAGAATTTGGTGCAATATTTTTAAGAAAATAAAAAGGGCTAGATAGCCCTTTCCGGGCTAAATCATTAAACTACGAGTTCACCTACAGGAAAAAGTGCTAGATTTAGCCCCAAAAGGGCTAAGGTGGCAACACTGATAAACCGTTTACAAAAAGCGGGAACATTATTGTTCTGAATTCAAAACGTGTGTTACCATTATGATAAAAATTACCCACAAACCAGAGTAAATCACTAATATAACATTGTCTACTTGATTTAATATATGTAAATAAATCTGCTTGTCCCTAAATAAAACTGAGTATTACCATAACATCCTGGAACAGTGGCGTTCCACTGTGATCCGTCGCAGTAAAGTGCTGGTGAGCCGACGAGTTGATGTCCGGGTAAACAGAAGTAAACTACCCACGCCCAGTTATGAGACGGGATAGTCACTGCGTTCTTCACTTCTTCTAGTGATGGGCAACCGGACTCTTAACGAAACGATAAAATTATGTTAATAAACAACTTCTTACATTGGTACCTATTCGATTTATTCGTATTCCGAAGGAATAGTTGCATGCTTTAAATTTTTTGCCATTGCATAATATGTATAACTCCATGGCAAATCACCTACATCTATCTTATTTTGGCATCATAGTAGAAACTGCAGATAAGTCGGAAGACAGATATTCTCAATCAGTAAGAACCCGTAGTTTTTGCAGACGAAGAATACTTACTAACACAGACAGGTATTGGCTCGTCCCAGCGCCCTGCCCTGCACGTTGCATATTTGTTGCCCACTAACGTGTACCCAGGTGAACAGATGTATTTTATAAAGGACCCCCTTTGCTTCGGACGGACGCGGCCGTGAGCGATACGAGGGACCACACACGGTGATCCTGTGGGACGGTAATAACGATAATAATCTGCAAGAAATAAGTTTTAATTATTGGTATTTCACTGTAAAAAAGTCCAGTTTTTATAAACAATTCGCTTTGCTTATGTATGTACATATATACAGAAATTTTTTGACGTTTATATATGAATCTTTTGCCAAATAGCTGTCGTGTATCAATGAATCGTTTAGTTCTTTTTTAAGGGAACCGGGCACCCGACATCTAAATGCTGCCCATTTACAAGAAAGTGCTAACTTAATTATGTCATCAAAGAGAGTCATTGCGGCAATTGCATAATCGTACCGGAGTAATTTTTATCCGAAAATATGTATTTCAAACGCTTTATGTCTTACTATTTATTAATTCAATGTTTAAACTTATACGTGTTTTTTTACTAAAAGCTGCATGCCACGATCTTATTTCCACGAGGACGGAAGTTTGATGTCATGCGTTCCATCAAGAGTCATGCGTCCGGCTGATAATATTATAAACTCGTGTTTTTAACACAAAGATAGGTAAGTTTGTATTGTTGTTTATTTTAACCTTGTCAGTAATGATATTTCCTTGGAAGTCCAAAGAAGGTTCAACAATTTTACGTGTAAATGTCCCAATGTTACCTACTGGATAAGTGTGTTCTGAAAGATTAAAGGGATATTTCTAATCGTTATAGTTCTACTAGAACTACTACTAACAACTTAGCTTTAAAATATCAGTGTAGATATTAATGATATTTATTCGTTTTCAGAGTATTATATGCCAAGGTTTACCTACAGGAAAATACTAGAATCATGGGCACAACATATTTCATATTTACTGACGGAACCTATTGTTATCTTTAAGGAGGAAATTCAAATATAGTATTGTTTTCCAAGGAAATATCACTGTGATAATTAATTTATACTCGTACTTTAAAATTCAAGCCCTTGCCGTTCAACGTTAAGCCAGCCACGATAATGCTAATGAATTCTTGTAACAGCTTACCTACTAGCTACGTTGAACTTTACTGTAGGTAATCATTGTCTGGGCTTTCTCAGTTCAAGTAAATAACAGAAGTGCAGACGACAGCAGGTCAACGTATACCAGTCTGTCAATTTTTTCCATTCAAACATAAACCTTCTACTATTGTGATAAGGTTGCAAATCTATCGCAGAAATTTGAGAGATTGTGGTAACTTGATGTGCTGTTGTCTGTACCTACTTTATCCCTAGAATAAAATACTGATAATGATTACTTAATATGAAAAAATAGTTTTATCCTGTCAGAAATGTCATCTTAGTTTCTCATGATGAAGCATTGGAGGCACTATCATCATCGACGAAATATACACTCATTCACTCTTGTAGTGGAACTTACTTTAAAATAGTTTAATTAATACACATACTAACATTGACGTACTAGTCCAGGAAACCATGTGAATCTACTCATATTTTAATTAATATCAGATAAGTATTAATTAAAACTTATCTAAAAGCCAATTAACTGCCATAAGTAAACAAACTGTGCAATCCTACTAATCCTATTTCCTATAAATTGTATTAATGCGAAAATCTGTTAAGTTAAGGATGGATTTATGTATGTGTATATGTTTGTTATTCTTTCACGCAAAATCTTCTGGAAGGATTGAAACTTGGCAGTATAGCTTAAATATCAGAATAACATATAGGCTACCTTTCCCTCGGGAAGCGGGTGAAACCGCTGGCGGAAGCCAGATTTAACAGATTTAAAAGTTAGATTTAGGTAATATTCTGATATGATACGTAATATGGAAGACTATGGGGGAGTCCTTTGTCCATCAGTGGACAAATATAGGCTAAGAAAAAGAAACGAATGGACCACAAATAAGTTAATATTATGTGACAGAAAGCGCCAATCTATATTTTTACATAGACCGCTTATACTTTCAGCATAAAATAAAAATTATAGAAGCCTAAAAGAAGAAGTCTAAAATATCTCCATATCCAGTTTTTTCTTATTCCACGATACTCGCCCACGCTGCTTCAGGCGGATGGGCATAACCGAGATAGCAACGGAAACGAACAGAAACCAAAAATCACTCACTATGCAAAGTTATTATAAATACAAACACGTATTGCAACTACAGTATAGTATTTATTTAAGGGTTTTTAATCAAGGGAATGTTGTGACCTAAGGAATAAATAAGGTACATTCATTGATACTGAATGATAGGTCAAGTCCGATGACAAAAGTGACTGAATATCAAGCCACTTTAGGTAGTACAGTGAAAGTGTAAAAACTTACAAAGAAATCGTACAGTCGACAGCAAGTCAGTGTACCCAAAATCTGCCAAATTTTACCAATCGGACATTAACCTTCCACTATTGTGATAAAGTTGAAAATCGATCGCAGAAATTTGACCGATTTGTGCATACTGACTTGCTGTCGACTGTACATAAATACGTTCGCATTTAGACTACCTAGGCTACAACACCTATAGTCATACTTAACGCAAGGCTACTAAGTAGCAACAGCATATTAGCTTTAGCTAAACAAAAAATAGTACAGATTTATGGATCTGAGACCATGAGAGAACCCCTGCGGGGCCCACTAGGGCCAGAGCCCGTCGGGGCTGCGGGTTGTTCGAAAGAGTTACCGCGGCCTTGGCACACAAAGGACTCCCGAAGCAACACGGTGGGTTTTAGTCAGTAAAAGTCTGACACTCCCTTCCGCTGTCACCCACAGCGGGAGGGGTCATACTGATGATTTCCCATCGATATATAAAAAAAAAAGACCATGAGAGGAAATCGAATTCTATAAGATATAATGAGAAAAACGGGCTAATATTTTATTAACATTCTATTCTTAATCCTTCTTTAGTCACACAGACGTACAAGCAGTAACGAAAAAGCGTATTTTTATAAACCTATTAATTGTTTTATACACCTTATAAACGGTAAATATAAGCGTATATTTTTAAAATAATGTTATGTGACTAAAATAAACTTACGGTCTGCTTCAACAAAACTGAGAACAAATAACAATAATAAACACTTTACAAACATTTTTCACTCTAAATAATTCCAATGTAACACAATATACTTCTGTTATTTTTAATTAATATAATATTTTAAACAATAAATAATTTTCATGTTATATTACTTCATATTTTAGGACTAGACTGAATGTCGGTACGTACGCATTTTAAATGTTGTTTCATTTATATTGTTGCATATTGTTCTCATGAAACCCGACAAAGATAATGCTCCGTTACAGACTGGACAGATACACTCATTCTGCCTACGAAAACAAGCGCCAGTTTCAGATAAAGTTATATATGTCTATGACAGATGCTGCCGTAGAAAACTTGACAAAATTATATAAAAAATTATGGCATTATCTGTCAGATAACTTTTAGAAATTTATGTGGAACCTGTGAAACGGGCACTGAATATCAAAAGATATTTTAGTGTGGCCCGTGTCTATATTTAGTTTATTCTTATTTGCCCTGAGAAGTATAATAAATAATAAGTGTTAATGAAGAAGAATGTGGATTGTTCTGCTTTAGAATTATTAAATTCGTATCTAAATACTTATTATTGCACAAAGCCATGACACGTATTATTCATTGAAGAAAAACTTCAGAGACAAGGTGTGAACATACAACAATAGGTAAAAACATATTCAACCAGTTACGCAGATTGATTTCATAGTCTTTGCCCTGGACGGGATGTTCATTTATCAGAGGACGCTTCCTTTAAACGTACAACCGATATTCCATTGAATACTATCAACCACCCGTGGTGCTTTGTATTAAAACAGATTAGTACAGAGGCTAATTTCTTATCTTATCGCCACTTACCCCTAAACGCAATTCTTAATTTATGATTCATGTCGATTTTTTTGGAATTAAGGATAAATATTTGTGTTGCTTGTCAGAATATGATAAAATTATATTTTTAAAAGAGTTTTAAAACATCTACTGCCATGTTATTATGTAACTGGGATAAACCCATGATAAACTGTGCCTTAGTGGGCGTCGCTTAATCGAAGCCTTGTTAGTCTAACGCAGAGCTCTAGTAAGGAAAATGAACACACGCGAGATGTATCCAAAGGAATAGGTACTGTCAGATTTATTTGAGCAATTTATTATTGTTTAAAATGTAATTTTGATTACTTCTAATTCGTCGCCTAAAATTATTAATACATCATTAGATTAGCGAGATTGCAAGCTAACAATCAAAATCTTTGGTTAGGTATATAAATTAATAATCCTAGGTCCTGCCAGCCTGCAATCCCTTCCCGCACCTAGTAAAGAGTAGCCTTTATATAATTCTGATACATTAGATGCCAAGCTTCATCAAAAGCCATCCACCTGTTTGCGCGTACAGAAGTATCAAACATATACACACTCCCACAAACATTCGCTTTCAGACTCAAGAAAAGTCGCCGGAAAATGTAGTATAATTTGAGGGGTAATTTATATTCGACTCATGGCAACACGTTTTATAGCGTTCCAGTCTTCCACTGCCATTATAGATAACATCTCAAACTTATCTATATGCCTGTTTCATCTAACGCACTGCAGATTAGTGAGAGAGAGGAAATAGACATGCTATTAATATGTCTGTGCCCTTATTGGAACGATTAATATTTCAAGTTTGTTTGACAACAAATAATAAATCAATTCAAAATATAATGCTGAAAAGGGATTGTGGTGTAGAAACTTGAAATAATCATGGATATAAGATATTTATGTCGATTATGTTTAACAACATCCGACAATAACATGTGCCAGATACAGGAATGCGACGTATTTAGTAAAATCCGAACTTTTCTGACAATAGACGTAAGTTTTTTAAAGTTTACAATTCAAAGTATTGTTGGCAAAGGATCAGTGGTTTTGTGAATTAGAGTTATGCTAAATTGTGATGGAACTAGATTTTTCGGTTGCATGAAATTAGAATAGGTACACAAGCGACAAAAATATAAATACCCCAACTAACATCCATCGGTTTATTCCACTTTGATCACCCAGGTGATATCACCTGGGTGATTTGATTCTACTAAAAAGTGGAAATAAATCACCCGGCCACTTTGATCACCTAGGTGATATCACCTGGGTGATCAAAGTGGAATAAATTAGTCTACTCTGATCACCTGGGAATCAAATCACCCAGGTGATCACAGGCGACTTTTTCAAATCACAAAAGTGGATTTTGATCACCTACATACTTACATAGTTCGTGCTATATTTTTTTCAAACTTGTCGTCATGAAAACAATATATCAATTTCCTTGGTATGTTATTTTTAATTTTCCTTGAATTATAGGTGATTGATTTATTTGACACAAATTATGAAAAATATAAGGTGCATGGGGATAAATACTAGGGTAGCAGAAATGAAAAGGAACTAGATTGCTTAAATTAAAAAGGTAAAATTGCAGAGCATCATTTTTTTTATTGATCTGATTGCACTTTTGGCATCAGTATCGATCCCTAATCACCCCCTGATAGTTATTTTGGAAAAATATTTCATGTACAGAATTGACCTCTCTACAGATTTATTATAAGCATAGATTACCGAAATGATGCTCTGTAATTTTACCTTTTTAATTTAAGCAATCTAGTTCCTTTTCATTTCTGCTACCCTAGTATTTTTATGCAATAAATAATCAGGACAGTTTACTATTCAAAGATCCATCGATATCAATTATTATTACTGCAACATCCCTATGCACCTTATATTTTTCATAATTTGTGTCAAATAAATCAATCACCTATATATAATTCAAGGAAAATTAAAAATAAAATACCAAGGAAATTGATAGTTTTACTTTAAATATTGTTTTCATCACGACAAGTTTGAAAAAAATATAGCACGAACTATGTAAGTATGTAGGTGATCAAAATCCACTTTTGTGATTTGAAAAAGTCGCCTGTGATCACCTGGGTGATTTGATTCCCAGGTGATCAGAGTAGACTAATTTATTCCACTTTGATCACCCAGGTGATATCACCCGGGTGATTTATTTCCACTTTTTAGTAGAATCAAATCACCCAGGTGATATCACCTGGGTGATCAAAGTGGAATAAACCCATCCATCATGTGTGCACCTATATTTTCAGATATCAACAGACGAATCTCTCCCAAACAAATTATGCAATGACTGCATCAAAAAGATATCAGACATGAACAAATTCTGTCTCACTGTACAAGAAAATGAAGATAAGTTAAAAAAGTATTTAAGAGAGGGCTCTTTACAAAATTATTTTTTACATTTATCAAACAATCTACCTATTAAAAAAGAAGGAACTGAACCAATTGTATTTTGTGATAGTCAGTGTGTTAAAATTGAAGATAGTAATACTGTAAAAAGTACAAAAAGTGACAAAATTAAAAGTAAAACAAGAAAGGTCCAAAAAAATGAAGACAATAATTTTTATGCTAGCAATTCAAAAGATGAAGAACTGTCTGATAATTTTAACTGCCACCACAGCAGCTCAGATGATGAAACAACACTGTCAACTATAAAAATAGAAAAAGAATTAAACGCTGCACCAACTAAAATTCAAAATAAGAAGCGTCCAAGAAAAAAAAGAAAAGAAATTAATTCTATGCCAGTGCATGAACCGCACCATATATTTGAGACAAACATGGAGTCCATAAAACAATTTACATGCCTGACTTGTCTAAAACCATGTGATTCTCAGGCAGTTCTAAGTAAACATTATCATAATGAGCATTTAAATATTATTAAAAAATATACTGAACAAGAATTAGATGGTAATATAACGTACGGCTGTGATATTTGTGAGAAAACCCGTAGTACAAAGAAAGATATTTTAAAACATGTTGACAGTCATAATGATGAGCGACCATTAATTTGTAAGCTTTGCGGTAAGAAATTATTTAAATGTTAAACTATTATTCATATCATAAGACTACAATTACTTTCTTAATTTATTTACTGACTAAAGAGGAAACATTTTCGGCAAACGGCTCTGAAACTATTGAATATTTAACTGTTGGGAAGTTAGACTATCTCCGAGTAAGATAGTATGGGAAGAAGATTGCCCAGGTCACAGGTGGAACCAATGAAAACAGCTAGTATTCATATTACATTATATTATACACTAGCTTTCCGCCCGCGGCTTCGCCCGCGTGGAATTCGGTTCGACACACAGCGCCATCTACAATCCATCCATCAAGCAAACAATATTTTTGTTTTCCCTCGGGAATATCTATTTTTTTCGGGATAAAAAGTACCCTATTATTTAATCCGGACTTCTAACTTTACGTCTGCAAAATTTCAAAGCAATCGGTTCAGTAGTTACGGCGTGAAAGCGGAACAAACAAACAAACTCACTTTCCGATTTATAATATTAGTAAGGATAGATATCACTAAAGTTTAGTAAATGAGCAGGGATACACACTAATTTATACATATTTTTACACAGGTAGAACTTATAAAACAGTTATGGAGATCATCCGGCATGCTCGGGTACACAGTGGTCTGAAACTGCAGTGTTCATACAATTGTGGGTACTCTACTGCTTACCAAGGTGCTCTGAAAGAACACGAGAATAGGCATCAATCCGTACACAAGGTTTGTAGATTTTTGCAAGGCTTTTTATACATTTGATGCAGTGGTTCATAGCATTAGCTATTGTGCTGCTTGCTGCGGGGTCGTTTCTGGCAAGGGGTGACTCAAAATCTTAGGGTGGACATTAAAAAAAACATTTGCCTTTTAGTTGTTAACTGTGGCTCACAAACGTAATCTAATGCATTGCATCCATGCTTTTTTATAGGGTAGCATAAACAAACAAAAAAGAGATGAAGATGTCAAGATCCTGTTGTTTACCGTATAAGGACATCATGCAAAATCTCATCTACTTACCTATATCTTTTTCCAGTACACCTGCGAGAAATGTGGAAAGGGTTTCAACGTGAAGACCTGGTACGAGCAGCATCAGAATATCCACGCAGGATTGAAGCCATTTGTCTGCAATATATGTGGTCTAGCCTTTCATATGGCCAGGTCAGTATCAAGCAGAAAAACCATAGGACATACTTGTTTCAAATTATGTATGCTTACTGATAAAATACAAAACACCTTTTTTTTGGGATCATTTGATCAAATTTATAACGTACCATACAAAACGGGTGCATTGAGAACCTCCTTCTTTTTTTTAAGTCGGTTAAAAATCGACGGCGCCCACGCAAAAGGTCGGAACATCGTTTTTAACGAAAATCGTTGTTTTGTGCCATTACAACAATCTTGAATAGTAGTATGTATTACTAAAATCCAAATTTTAATATTCTGCATGGATCAGTAGTTTTTTAATGGATAAAGGTCTTAACATTTCAACGCTCCCGCGCATAAAGTCGCGCGGATAGTTCCGATGCTATGCTCCGATCGATTGGGCAGCGGCCGGCTAATCAGAGTATACTACCGACGTCGTATGTCAACAGCGGACAAGTTTGCGTTTTAAAATAAAACAATCGAATATTTATGTTATTGTTTATGTAGTTTTAGGAGTACTAGTAATAGTTAGAGTAAGATGAGTAACGTGCGTGCTTCCAAGTTCATGAATCTAGTCTTAATTAGACAAATCAATCAAAATGGTGCAGTAACGGACGATGTCAATTTTGGAAATGGTAACTTTTACTGATTTGTCGTAATATTATATTTGTTTTACTTGTTTGTATGTATGTTACGAATATTAAAGTTTGGGCGTAATGGTGTTTAATATGTCTCAACAAAGAAAAACAATGATTACGAACATTCCAACGCATAACGTCGCAACGTTTAATTTACGACTATATGCGCTATAATTAAACGTTTTTAGAGGTCAGTTACGACTTTGTACTACACAACAATTTAATTTTAGGAGTCGTAACTTATACTTACGACCATTGGCGTTGTCCAAATATAATAATGAATAAACGTATAAAGATGTATCATAGACATACGGCTTTATGCTCCGTTAATAAAATAAGATACGATTCTCTGCTTTTCAAATTATGGTTAAAATATCATTAAAATTAACTTTCTGACTGCTGCATTGGTCTAGAAGCCACGAGCATGATTGCCGGCTTGGGGGGTTGGTTACGATTCCTGGATCAAACAATATAATATTGAGATTTTCATTTTCGAAACTTCATAACACGAACTCTGGAATAGTGCCTAGTGTTTGACAGAAGGTATAACAATGGATATACACAGACTAATAACTGGCGAGAATAACAACAATGTTTTCCTATCTATAACTTCTTTAAACTCTGCCTGTCAGTTTGGGAAAGAAAAGCTGTGTGTTTCTTATTTATGGTTTTTAACTAAATAAAAACTTATAAACTAAAAATAAGAGCCCTACTGAATATTCAGAGCCATGTGTTGAAGATTTTTCACATAAATCAGCTGATGTTATCGAACCTTTAATGGTAACACCGATGCCCTCCCCTGATAACAATATTTTGATAGCCACTTCGACTCCACCACTCAGTAATTTATCAGTTAGGGATGCTGAGAATTCATCTAGTAGTGTTACTAGAGCCAATACATCACAGCTCAGTAACGTTTTAAGTCAGGACTCCTTCGACTGCTTGCCAAGTGAAAATACATCGCCAGCTACAGTTACAAGAAGACCTCGCCACAGTCACCGTGATGAGTAGCCGTATGAAGATATTAAAAGAAAATATTTTTATAAAATTGTAAAAGTTTAAATGAGTAAGAATAGAGTTCAGAGGGATGAGAGGATTTTAAACACCCATGTCCGGATAATTGTCGTCTTAAATGCTTTCAAAAGTTTAATGCCCACCAACGGGAACATATATTTTGTTGTTTTTGGAAAATTGGAAATAACAACCACATGTATTAATTTTTGTATACTACATATATTGATTTTGTATAGAATTGGTTCTTGTGACCATACAGACAGAATTGTGCTGCTGGGAAGTTTGTTCCACTATTTCTTCTTCCCAGCCAAAACACATAGGAAGTGGTGAATGTGGGCATTATAGGGCCTGTCTTTTGTAAACTTGAACTTCAAAAGTGCTGATTTTCAGCCTACTTTGAATAAATGACTATTTATCTTTTACTGTCGACAGTGGGATTACATCGTCAACCATACTGAAGTAGGCGATACTAAGTTTCCTATTACGACGAATCTTGTGTCTAGACGTTAAAGATCTGTTAAGTATTGCTTACCTTTTACACTGACTGAGAAATCACTACCGTTGACTTATCAATCAGTACCACTGTGTGATAACTGTAATTGATGATTATCAATTACTTGTACATAATATTTAGTAAAGTCAAAGGAAACACTACTGTTGTCATCAGTGACAGTAACTTAGTGTATTATATTTTTATTTTGTCTCAAATATCCTAACTTCTATTATAATTATCATGTTACGTACAAGAATTTACACAGTCTTAATTTGAAGTGATTTTAGTGACAGCTATTATTTCATTATAATTTCATTTCCTTTAAGTTGATTATGTTTTATATATATATATAACGTCAAAGATAGATCTTCGTACTTTTTTTATTAAGTTTTGAAAAGCCACACAGCCGTGTACAACAGTATTTGTAATTTTTCGTCTTAAAATTATTGTTTTTTAAACATCGTAATTCAAACTTACGACTTTATTTGCGTTGTTTATATCACGATTAAAAACGCACAAAGTCGTATCTCTAAGATACGACCTTTTTTTAGAAGTATATCTCTCTCTTTTG
>NWSH02000162.1:5211051-5227167 GCA_002382865.2 Heliothis virescens | reverse complement strand
GTATAACACATGCCCTCCCCCGATAACAATATTTTGATACCACTTCGACTCCACACTCAGTAATTTATCAGTTAGGGATGCTGAGAATTCATCTAGTAGTGTTACTAGAGCCAATACATCACAGCTCAGTAACGTTTTAAGTCAGGACTCCTTCGACTGCTTGCCAAGTGAAAATACATCGCCAGCTACAGTTACAAGAAGACCTCGCCACAGTCACCGTGATGAGTAGCCGTATGAAGATATTAAAAGAAATATTTTTATAAAATTGTAAAAGTTTAAATGAGTAAGAATAGAGTTCAGAGGGATGAGAGGATTTTAAACACCCATGTCCGGATAATTGTCGTCTTAAATGCTTTCAAAAGTTTTCCCACCAACGGGAACATATATTTTGTTGTTTTTGGAAAAACAACCACACTGTATTAATTTTGTATACTACATATATTGATTGCATCAGAATTGGTTCTTGTGACCATACAGACAGAATTGTGCTGCTGGGAAGTTTGTTCCACTATTTCTTCTTCCCAGCCAAAACACATAGGAAGTGGTGAAGGTGGGCATTATAGGGCCTGTCTTTTGTAAACTTGAACTTCAAAAGTGCTGATTTTCAGCCTACTTTGAATAAATGACTATTTATCTTTTACTGTCGACAGTGGGATTACATCGTCAACCATACTGAAGTAGGCGATACTAAGTTTCCTATTACGACGAATCTTGTGTCTAGACGTTAAAGATCTGTTAAGTATTGCTTACCTTTTACACTGACTGAGAAATCACTACCGTTGACTTATCAATCAGTACCACTGTGTGATAACTGTAATTGATGATTATCAATTACTTGTACATAATATTTAGTAAAGTCAAAGGAAACACTACTGTTGTCATCAGTGACAGTAACTTAGTGTATTATATTTTTATTTTGTCTCAAATATCCTAACTTCTATTATAATTATCATGTTACGTACAAGAATTTACAGTTCTTAATTTGAAGTGATTTTAGTTGACAGCTATTATTTCATTATAATTTCATTTCCTTTTAAGTTGATTATGTTTTATTATATTATAATATAACGTCAAAGATAATCTACGTACTTTTTTTATTAAGTTTTGAAAAGCCACACAGCCGGTTACAACAGTATTTGTAATTTTTCGTCTTAAAATTATTGTTTTTTAAACATCGTAATTCAAACTTACGACTTTATTTGCGTTGTTTATATCACGATTAAAAACGCACAAAGTCGTATCTCTAAGATACGACCTTTTTTTAAGAAGTATATGGTCGTATGTAAGAAAAACTAGTTTTTTTCGCTAAATTCAATTTCTTATATTATCCAGCACCTAGAGGTACATTATTTAATTAATAATTGACAGGTAAGTACAAAAATATCTGTTGAAAATCTTTCACAATAAATTTTATCATTTACGTATACAAAACATGCTGTTCTGAAAAATATGTTTTTTAGCGTTACGACCTTTTGCGTGGGCGCCGTCGAAATACTACTTCTCCAAACTGGTTTTTTTTTGGATTCCATTTGATCGTCCACTAAATATTGAAGAACTACTCAGAAAATTTGACAAGCCTCAAGTGTAAATACACTCCTTACTCTTCCCTAACAAAAGACTTGAATTTTACAGATATTTAACAGCTCATAGAAGTTCCATGCATCCACAATCGTCAAGCGTGAAACGGTACATATGTGTGCATTGCGGACAAAAGTGTGACAGTGCAAACAGCCTTTCTTTACATTTGGAGGTACTTACATTTTTACTTCTTTCACTATATTCTTCAAAAATATTGTTTAAGATAATTACACACAACTAGCTTCTACCACCGGTTCCACCCGCGTCCCGTGGAAACTACTGCATGCACCCGGATAAAAAGTAGCCTATTAATATACATACAAACAGAAATAACAACATAGGTATTTATTTTATTTATATTTAGTAGCAGAAAGTCCAACCAGTCTTACCAATGGGTATTGGGTTGCCCAAGCAACTGGGTTGTGGAGGTCAAACAGGCAGAGTCTCTGTAAAACACTGGTTCTCAGCTGCATCCAGTTAGACTAGAAGCCGACCACAACGTAATTGGGAAAAGGCTAGGCAGATGATGGTATTTAGTAGCACTGTTTGTTATAAAGCTCTTCCTGTCTACTTACAGGAACATGGAATAAATAAAGAAAAGGAGTTTTTATGTGACTTCTGTGGCAAGATACTGTCCAGCGCTGATCAGTTGAAGTACCATCACAGGATGCATTCCGGAGTAAAGCCTTATTCGTGCAGGTTCGTAACTAAGTGTTAATGAATATTAGCTTATGCCAGCAGTCTCACAAGCTTCCCCGGGTAACTATTTCCCGCATCCGGATAAAAAGAAGCCCAGATGTTATTCTGAGAAGATTACTATTAAGTTTACGGCACTAAAAGTGCGTCAGAAGGCTGGAGAGAGAGCATTCCAGAAAGTATTTGTAAGTCTCGGCCCGCGGACGGGAACAACCAATTACAAGACACAGCTAGACAAAAGGTAAAGTGATAGCTTGGAATGCTCTCTCTCTCCAGTCTTCCAGGCTAACCGGGGCAGTTCCCCGGGGCCCCCAAGCTCAGGGGGCCCCTGACCCGACTTTGCAAATATATCGCGCTCGCTTCGCTCGCGTCCTCTACTTACTTCCAGTTCTTCTTTTTACTCAGAAAACTAAAAAAAAACAAGCTCGCTCTGTTCGCGCATGTTACATATCCGTTTCCTTTTATTATTTATATTCCTTTAAGGGGCCCCATTTTACTATTTGCCTCGGGGGCCCGCGGTTACCTAGCTACGCCACTGGCTGCCACTTGCGGATTCTTATAAGTCTATGGGTTTCATCTGCTTTAATTTAATAGGTTTTTGGAGATTAAAATAACCATGCATTTTGCTACATGCTTTGAAAAACGCTCTCTGCTGCCCCTAAAGGATTGGTACACATAACGGTAACAGTCTCCTCTCTATTTTTCACAGCATATGCAACAAATCGTTTGCAAAAAGGTACAACGTAAAAATCCACATGGCATCTCATTCCGGTGAAAAAATTCACTCTTGCCCACGCTGCGGCAAAAGATATGCACAAAGAAGTACGCTCCTGCAACATCTGAAAAGGTAATTCTCATAAAAACCTGGTTTAATAATCATCATCATAAATCGATTGAAACTCGATTAATGATAAAATCGATTTGCCGACATCGATGGATAGTTTCGAACATGGTGATTGCACTGACCAATCCACTCTACCATTGATTGGTCTGGTAACGCCGTTATCCATCTCCCTAGCCATTTGTCAACTACACGGGATCGATCCGTTGCCAAGCTCCTCATTGAAGAGTTCATCAAATGCATATTAGGCTATTTTCTGCCATCGCCTAAAGTTAGTCACCCCCTTATTATTATAAAATGCGTAGAAAACAATTTTAACATGACACATATCTTTTTTCCCTACGGCCGAAGAGACTAATGTTTTTGTGACCGTTTTTCAGGCATCACGCTGGGACGTCGCCTCAGCGCACTGCGTAAAAGAGACAGAAAAACAGTGCAAATATGAATACTTCAATTATTTGCGTTATTTTAATTAAAGAATAAAACCATCCGTTCTGAATGTTTTATTTTCTTTAATTTCATACTATTTTCTTAGCCTAGGCGATCAATTGAATTGCACAATCTAAGTATACTAATATTATAAAGCTGAAGAGTTTGTTTGAACGCGCCAATTTCACGAACTACTGGTACGATTTGAATAATTCTTTGAGTGTTAGCCCATTTATCGAGGAAGGCTATAGGCTACTTTTTATCCGGGTGCGCCAAGTAGTTCCCACGGGAAGCGGGTGAAACCGCTGGCAGAAGCTAGTTCGTAATATTGCCCACTGCCAAAAATGGTCTCGGCGGCTCTATATGCGAGTTTCCCTTGCATTAATTCGGCGACTAAACCTTGAGAATACTCTTAGTTCGTAGGCCTTTATGCCTGTACTATAAACCATTTAATCATATTATGTTTCGGAGCACCAGTCCTGGATTAGTCGATAGAGGCAACAAATTACAGAGGACGCTTACTCGGTCTTTTAGAGCATAAAAGGCAAATGAATTCACAAAACACTCCAGTTTCAGGACACCAACTTACTATTTCAAAATGCATGAAACGAAACGTTGTACATTTGACAATTTCAGACGTCAATGTCAGTGTCAGATTCCTCGCTGTCGCTGTCGCCCGCTTATCAGAGAGTTTCAGGTGTGGTGATAAGAAGCGAAACATTCTATTTACCAATGTTTATCAATTAGTTCTTCAAAATTGACAGTGTAAATCTATTAAAGGCAAGTAATAGCCCTTGCACCTAAATATGTTCGTGACCACAGAATGGTGATAAATTAATTAAACCATTTTTTCCTCATACGATATGGCGGAAGGACAACGTAGTGAAAGACTAGAAATGATCACTCTCCACAAGATTTTATTCACAATTTGTGCTTTCTCCCTCTTATACAAGTATTACACAAGCACTACCCCTAACATTGTCCGCATAAAAGACCCAAAATTCAGTCTTTTAGGACCATTCAACACGACTCAGATAAAAGTTGAGGATAACTACAATCAGTTGATAGACGTTAACGAATTCAACTTTATAATCAACCCGCAACCATGTAAAAACTATCCTAGTGGGTTACTGTTAATGATAATTATTTCTTCGAATCCGAATAATCACGAAAATCGTATGGTGATACGTAATACTTGGGGCCGGAATCATGATTCCACAAAAGTCGTGTTCTTGATCGGCGAGCCGGAAAACGTGACTGTATCAAGCCAAGTGAAGAATGAGAGTATGAAGTACGGTGATATTGTTCAAGGAAACTTTGTTGATGTGTATAGAAATATGACTTACAAACATGTAATGGGCTTAAAATGGGTAGCACACCACTGCCCAAAAGCGAAGTATGTTTTGAAGACTGATGACGATATTGTGGTGAATTCCCGCGAGATGACGCACTTCCTGGCTAGGGAACTGTCTCCGTGGGGGGCTAGGGACCTCATTGCTTGCCAGGTGTTGGAAAATGCAAGAGTACAAAGGTCTAAAAAGTCTAAATGGAAGGTGACAACTGAAGAATACTCATTAGACTATTATCCTACTTACTGTGCAGGTTTGTGATATTTTTTTCAAATTCTTTTGAAGATGAATTTAAAAATAAGGTGTTTACCTACACATAAAAGACAAAAAAATGATAACATTTAAATTTTATAAGCCTTATCCTGTAACTACAGTTTTCAAATTATAAATTTATTGAATCCACATTAAAATTAACTCCATAATATTCCAGGTTGGGCAATCCTCTACTCCCAAGACGTAGTACCTCGGCTACTAAAAACAGCACAGTCAACCCCATATTTCTGGATAGATGACGTTCACATAACCGGAGTCATCGCTGAGAAGATTGGTGTGGCCCGTACTCCGCTCTCCAGCTTGATATTAACGCCATCAAATGTCAACAGGTTAAAACTGTTTGGACCTAAATATGTTGGTCCGTTCGTCCTCGGCCCTCCAGATTTGACCACTGATAAAATTATCGATATTTGGTCATCTATTCCTGAATAATTATATGGCATGCCACACAACTTAAAAAATACTACTATTTTATATGTACTTGCCAGTATTTTGTTGCATTGTTATGATAAAAAAGGTAGAGATGAAGGTAATTTTAAAATCAATAGGCCCTTATGAATAGTATATGCTTGTGGCCTTACAGGTACTTTATATTAGCTTCCGCCTGCGGTTTCAACTACAGCAAAAAGTACCAGCTATTCTGATATGTATTAGGTACACCGTATTTTTTTTACGGGAATGAACAATAAGTAGCCATACATACATCCATACAAACTTGAATGTTTAAAATTATTATAATAGCATATATTAAAGGTTAAATCACTATGAATCTTCACTATTAGCACATTTTATAGCCATTGTATTTACTAAAGTTACTAATCAACATTATTATTGTATATTTAAGTTATAATTAAGTAGCACCCAAAGTTATATTTACACTGTTAACTGTTCTTAGAGGCAACTTGTTAAGGAACATTCGACCACTAGAAGCGGGAAATTCAAATATAAAATGGTTTTTTCATGTTTTACCTAAGTTAAAATTCAATATGAGGCGTGATCTTATGATTGGCGGTTATAATATCCCACAAAGTAATTTCTGATGTCCTTGTTTAACTCCGAAACTTCTTATTATGAACTATAAACTGACGAAACTATGATATTCCGCAATAAAACGTTTTTTACAGTTACATTTAAATTGTAAGAAGTTTCGGAGTTAAACAAGGACATCAGAAATTACTTTGTGGGATATTATAACCGCCAATCATAAGATCACGCCTCATATTGAATTTTAACTTAGGTAAAACATGAAAAAACCATTTTATATTTGAATTTCCCGCTTCTAGTGGTCGAATGTTCCTTAACAAGTTGCCTCTAAGAACAGTTAACAGTGTAAATATAACTTTGGGTGCTACTTAATTATAACTTAAATATACAATAATAATGTTGATTAGTAACTTTAGTAAATACAATGGCTATAAAATGTGCTAATAGTGAAGATTCATAGTGATTTAACCTTTAATATATGCTATTATAATAATTTTAAACATTCAAGTTTGTATGGATGTATGTATGGCTACTTATTGTTCATTCCCGTAAAAAAAATACGGTGTACCTAATACATATCAGAATAGCTGGTACTTTTTGCTGTAGTTGAAACCGCAGGCGGAAGCTAATATAAAGTACCTGTAAGGCCACAAGCATATACTATTCATAAGGGCCTATTGATTTTAAAATTACCTTCATCTCTACCTTTTTTATCATAACAATGCAACAAAATACTGGCAAGTACATATAAAATAGTAGTATTTTTTAAGTTGTGTGGCATGCCATATAATTATTCAGGAATAGATGACCAAATATCGATAATTTTATCAGTGGTCAAATCTGGAGGGCCGAGGACGAACGGACCAACATATTTAGGTCCAAACAGTTTTAACCTGTTGACATTTGATGGCGTTAATATCAAGCTGGAGAGCGGAGTACGGGCCACACCAATCTTCTCAGCGATGACTCCGGTTATGTGAACGTCATCTATCCAGAAATATGGGGTTGACTGTGCTGTTTTTAGTAGCCGAGGTACTACGTCTTGGGAGTAGAGGATTGCCCAACCTGGAATATTATGGAGTTAATTTTAATGTGGATTCAATAAATTTATAATTTGAAAACTGTAGTTACAGGATAAGGCTTATAAAATTTAAATGTTATCATTTTTTTGTCTTTTATGTGTAGGTAAACACCTTATTTTTAAATTCATCTTCAAAAGAATTTGAAAAAAATATCACAAACCTGCACAGTAAGTAGGATAATAGTCTAATGAGTATTCTTCAGTTGTCACCTTCCATTTAGACTTTTTAGACCTTTGTACTCTTGCATTTTCCAACACCTGGCAAGCAATGAGGTCCCTAGCCCCCCACGGAGACAGTTCCCTAGCCAGGAAGTGCGTCATCTCGCGGGAATTCACCACAATATCGTCATCAGTCTTCAAAACATACTTCGCTTTTGGGCAGTGGTGTGCTACCCATTTTAAGCCCATTACATGTTTGTAAGTCATATTTCTATACACATCAACAAAGTTTCCTTGAACAATATCACCGTACTTCATACTCTCATTCTTCACTTGGCTTGATACAGTCACGTTTTCCGGCTCGCCGATCAAGAACACGACTTTTGTGGAATCATGATTCCGGCCCCAAGTATTACGTATCACCATACGATTTTCGTGATTATTCGGATTCGAAGAAATAATTATCATTAACAGTAACCCACTAGGATAGTTTTTACATGGTTGCGGGTTGATTATAAAGTTGAATTCGTTAACGTCTATCAACTGATTGTAGTTATCCTCAACTTTTATCTGAGTCGTGTTGAATGGTCCTAAAAGACTGAATTTTGGGTCTTTTATGCGGACAATGTTAGGGGTAGTGCTTGTGTAATACTTGTATAAGAGGGAGAAAGCACAAATTGTGAATAAAATCTTGTGGAGAGTGATCATTTCTAGTCTTTCACTACGTTGTCCTTCCGCCATATCGTATGAGGAAAAAATGGTTTAATTAATTTATCACCATTCTGTGGTCACGAACATATTTAGGTGCAAGGGCTATTACTTGCCTTTAATAGATTTACACTGTCAATTTTGAAGAACTAATTGATAAACATTGGTAAATAGAATGTTTCGCTTCTTATCACCACACCTGAAACTCTCTGATAAGCGGGCGACAGCGACAGCGAGGAATCTGACACTGACATTGACGTCTGAAATTGTCAAATGTACAACGTTTCGTTTCATGCATTTTGAAATAGTAAGTTGGTGTCCTGAAACTGGAGTGTTTTGTGAATTCATTTGCCTTTTATGCTCTAAAAGACCGAGTAAGCGTCCTCTGTAATTTGTTGCCTCTATCGACTAATCCAGGACTGGTGCTCCGAAACATAATATGATTAAATGGTTTATAGTACAGGCATAAAGGCCTACGAACTAAGAGTATTCTCAAGGTTTAGTCGCCGAATTAATGCAAGGGAAACTCGCATATAGAGCCGCCGAGACCATTTTTGGCAGTGGGCAATATTACGAACTAGCTTCTGCCAGCGGTTTCACCCGCTTCCCGTGGGAACTACTTGGCGCACCCGGATAAAAAGTAGCCTATAGCCTTCCTCGATAAATGGGCTAACACTCAAAGAATTATTCAAATCGTACCAGTAGTTCGTGAAATTGGCGCGTTCAAACAAACTCTTCAGCTTTATAATATTAGTATACTTAGATTGTGCAATTCAATTGATCGCCTAGGCTAAGAAAATAGTATGAAATTAAAGAAAATAAAACATTCAGAACGGATGGTTTTATTCTTTAATTAAAATAACGCAAATAATTGAAGTATTCATATTTGCACTGTTTTTCTGTCTCTTTTACGCAGTGCGCTGAGGCGACGTCCCAGCGTGATGCCTGAAAAACGGTCACAAAAACATTAGTCTCTTCGGCCGTAGGGAAAAAAGATATGTGTCATGTTAAAATTGTTTTCTACGCATTTTATAATAATAAGGGGGTGACTAACTTTAGGCGATGGCAGAAAATAGCCTAATATGCATTTGATGAACTCTTCAATGAGGAGCTTGGCAACGGATCGATCCCGTGTAGTTGACAAATGGCTAGGGAGATGGATAACGGCNTAAGAAGTTTCGGAGTTAAACAAGGACATCAGAAATTACTTTGTGGGATATTATAACCGCCAATCATAAGATCACGCCTCATATTGAATGTTAACTTAGGTAAAACATGAAAAAACCATTTTATATTTGAATTTCCCGCTTCTAGTCGTCGCATTCACCTTAAGGTGAATGCGACGCCTGGAAGCGGGAAATTCAAATAACTCCGAAACTTCTTATAATTTAAATGTTACTGATTAAACTTTTTATTGCGAAATATAATAGTAACATTTGAATTGTAAGAAATTTCGAAGTGAAACAAGGACATCAGAAATTACTTTGTGGTATATTATAACCGCGAAAGATAAGATCACGCCTCACATTGAATGTTAACTGAGGAAAAACATGAAAAAATCATTTTATATTTGAATTTCCCGCTTCCAGGCTTGTATTCACTTTGAGTTATGTATGAGTTTATGACGAAAGACATTTATGATACCAAAGATCTGTTATGCCATATCTCGAATTCTGTTAATCTAAGGTCAACCTTCTTTGTGTTAGAGTGGTTCCAATCTAAAGAACTAGCAGTAAAAGCCAGCGTATCGAATTTTCACTCACGTGAATAGTACATGAGTAATTTACCATTGTCGGTCCGAAAACACCCCTATTTTTTTAAACGTGAATGGTAAGCGTACACACTTAAATACACTAGTTTAAAATCGCTCTTGGAAAACTGATTTTATGTTGTGTACAGATAGCACATCAAATTACCTCAATCTGTCAAAATTTCTTCAATCAATTTTCAACTTTATAACAATAGTGGCAGATTTATATTCGCTTGGTATAAATTGACAGATTCAGGTAGATTCTTGCTGTCGTCTGTACAACTACTAAGTTGTGTGAGCCTAAATGACGACCACACGGACGATGTATGTACAGACAACAGCAAGTCAGTGTACTTACCCAAATCTGTAAAATTTTACCCATCGAACATTAACCTTCCACTATTGTGATAAGGTTGAAAATCGATCGCAGAAATTTGACAGCTTTGTGTACACTGACTTGCTGTCGACTGTATGTAGTTGGGAAAGGTCTATGCAGCAGGCATAGTTGGGAAAGGCCTGAAACTGTTATCGAACACAAAGAAGTAACTAAACTATACTGTTAAATTGTTATTCCTCCATTAGTAGAAATCTGATTGCCTGTGATTATCATTTATATTGTGAATCTTTATTGCATAATTATGTTAAAGTTTATGTCGCCATGTTGTAATGAAATTGTAATAATGTGCCTTGAGTGAAATACATGTGATAGATACCAAAGTAATAAATGATTTTCTTTAATTCGAGCTAATCATCTAGTATGTATTTCGAATTCTAAGTAAAAATAAGCTAATCTTGTTAGACAATCGTCAGCCCGTCCACCAAAATGGAGCTGAGAAGTTTTTAAATAACCAATGACATTTCGTTGTTCTAACGTTTCGTCTCCGCCCACCTAGTAATATCCCTGAGCACAGAAATTCTATTGGTTGTTTAAAATCTTCTCTTCGATTTTGTGTAAACAGGGCCTCAAAACATTTAAAATGATATTTTAAATATTCAAGCTTTCGGGAACTCATTCGCTAAGGGTCAATTTATACTAGCGCAGAGTCGAAGCCCATCTAAGCGTTTTTCCAATACTGAACATAACAAATTCAACCTTAACTCCACAGCTTAACGCACACATTACCTACTTCTGAAATTTTAAAAAGTCGCACGCATTTTCGGATTTCGGAATTGGTGCGCGGGCATTTTGGTGCGGCTTCACTTTAGTTTTAAAGAATTTGACGCTTCAATACGCTTCGACTCTGCACTAGTATAAATCGACCCCAAAAAGAGGGTAGCAATTAAGTAAAACCATAAAATTATATGTAACAAAATCTATTATCTATTTGTACAATTCTGTCATCTTAAAAGTAGTGTTTTAAAAGTATTATCAGAAATTACTATAGTTATTTTAATCTCACTAAAAGTAGTAAATCACACTTATAAAGGAGAGTAGGTTGATAAGTATTAATTACATAAAAATATATGACGTAGGTTATTATGCAATTGGTAAAAGGAAACTTTTGGATCAGTAACCCAGTTCATAAAATAATTCGGATTATATCTAGGCGGAAACTAATTCTAGCTTAGATATGAAATTCTTATTTCCATGGTCATCTTCAAGATTATTTTTCTTTTAAAGTAAAAAACGTACCCTGTATTTACTTAGAAAAAATATTTTAGTCCTCTTAAAATTAATTCCTATGATTTTAGTAAGATTCTGTCAAGCGGTTCACACATAACCGCAAATATATCTAATTGCGAAAAGCTTTTACTTTATATTTGGTGTTTCTACCAATTTTCTATCACTAACTTCATTATTATATGGTGCTCAGCTCGAAATTTTTGGAATGACTCGAATTATTTTCACTAATTGACCACGACCCCTTCTTCTTTCATAATAAGCTTCATTTGAGCTTCCGGATCACTGCTTTTCTTACCTTTAAAACTATCTTCTATGTCCTGTAAAGTCCTATCTTTAGTTTCCGGCAGTAAAACATACATTATAATTAGGAATACAGTCAAAATCGCTGAATAAACTAAGTAAGCACCTTCTACGCCAACTGAAGAGTACAAATACGGTGCGGATTTCATAGAAATCACAAACGAAGGAGTCAAAAATGACGTAGATAATGTCGATCCTAAACTTCTATATGCTAATGGAAACACTTCACCACATATCACCCAGTTTAGAGGAGCCAGCCCCAAACAGAACGATAAGGTGTATAATACCATTAAAGCCATAGGAACTATATCTAACATCCAAGGCTCTGTAAAAACTTCAGCTCTTCTCAAATACACGAACACTGAAATCGCTGTCATTGAAAGTACAGTCATTGCACCACTCGAGAACAAAATAGTCCTCCGTTTGAAGTATTTGAGAAGGAATATAGCCAAGAACGCACACACTGTCCTCAACAAGTCTATCACTGTGAACTGCCACGCCACGTCTTTGGGATCCTTCTTGTCCAAAACTACCTGCAGAATAATATTTCCGTACGCAGCCACCATGTGTGCTCCTCCGAACTCGAACACAACCAGCATACTGATAGCTATAATAGCTGGCTTATAGAACTCCTTCTTTTTGAAGATCTTCACAACTTCACCTATAGCTTCAACAATTTTCTTGAAAATGTTGTTACAGACATGTGTTTCCACATACTCTGGTCGTTTTTCGGCCTTTTCGAGTTTTTGGGCGTTAATCATAGCTTCTAGTTCTTCTTGCTGCTCAGGACCCTCGCCTCTGACCCATTTGAAAGCCTTCCGTGCTTCAGGGAACTTGCCTTTAGAGACCAGCCAGCTCGGGGATTCGGGGGACAGACTGATGATTGCCATGGCTATTAAAGGGAATAGAGAGCATACTGCAGCTGTTATCTTCCAAGTCAAATGCGCTCCCCATAGATGTGATAAAAATATCCCCATGCCGAGGGAAATGGCAAATGTTCCTAAGAATGCACCGCGATACTTTGGGTCTGTGTATTCCGCGACTAAAATAGCTGCTAAAGGTGTTCTGAGACCCAACGCAAGTCCGTGTAACAGTCTTGCTAGAATGAATAGGGGAACTGAGTTGCCAAAGATGAAGACTATCCATCCTAGTAGGGCTGGTAGAGTGGAGATGAGGTGTGCTCGCTGCCTGCCGAACCTGGTCATGAGGACGGGTGATACGAAGTTTCCCACGATGCCCATCACGCCGACTACGGACGCTGGAAAAAAATACGGAAAAACGTGTAGGTATTTTGTGTCACGTTTCTTAGTAACCTGCCCGTGCTCTGCAGTGACGTAGGCTTCTTTTCATACAGACAAATTCGCGACAGTTTACTTATTTGAACAAGTGAACAATTATATATTGTGGACATACACAAACTCGTTTTTATGAAAACCTTGACAATCAGAAACCTTGAAGAGTTCACGGTTAGCTGTTGACCGTACTTACTTTTTTTATTATTTTGTTACCGATCAAGATGGAGTTCTTGGTAAACATCTATTTAGTTATAGGTAGGTTGTTGTAGGCAAGTTGGATAGTTTTTTTTTACCAATGCTTACTTTACAACTAAACTGAGCTAAAGAAGTTGAAAAGCCCTCTGTCTGAGCCTTACATTAGGAAGACCGCCGAAGTTGTAGACCACCAAGTGGGAGAATTCCTGGAGCCTTTTTTTTTTATATTGTTGGGAAATCATCAGTATGACCCCTCCCGCTGTGGGTGACAGCGGGAGGGAGTGTCAGACTTTTACTGACTAAAACCCACCGTGTTCCTTCGGAAGCCCTTTGTGTGCCAGGGCCGCGGTAACTCTTTCGAACAACCCGCAGCCCCGACGGGCTCTGGCCCTAGTGGGGCCCGCAGGATTTCTGGAGACCTTGGCTACGGTTCGATCAATGTTAAGCTTGGCGCCGTCGGTCCGTGGGTGAGTGATTATTATGTCATAACGTGTTTCGAAAGGCACGCTAAAATTAGGTCCCGGCTGTCATTTGAACTTTGACAGTCATTACCTCACTACCCAGAAGCCAGGAGTCTGATGATATGAATGCTTACCAATCCATGATGTGTCATGATCCGTCAACGTGACGGGCCCGCCGTCTCTGGTGAGCTGAGCGAACAGAACAGCCGGGAAGCCGTGTGCACATCCATGGCCGGCTATGTTCAATGCCGCTCCACTCACCACGAACGCCTGGAACGCAATGTATAGCGTATTTAGTCATTGCTAACTATTTTAGGCCGTAATTAGCCATCTATGGTTCGGCATCCTGGCCGATATAATTTTTTGAAGATAAAAAACAAGAAGCAACTGGAATTTAAGCCCCTGGATGTTTATAGGTCATCAAAAAATATGTTTTCTTTAGGTAAGTCAATAAAAGGTTTAAAAATAACATAGAATTTAATATGTTGACTGAATTGTTAATTTTCCTGCGCAGTAGGTGACTTTGAAGACCAGTGTCTGGCTGTGGGAAACTAGGTACTTAAGTATGTAGATTTTCCTGGCTTTTCACACAGCTACTTGCCTAAGGTAGTTAAAAAGATCGGCTTGGTAGTTAAAAAGATTTTCGTAATACGTTGTTGAAAATCGATTACATAATCAACTTGAGGTGAAATGGGCTCTAAGTGCTAGTAACAGCCCTGAATGTAAGAGCTATAACTATTGCCTAACTAAACTAATAATATAAAGCTCAAGATTTTATTTGTTTGAACATGCTACTCTCAGGAACTTCTGGTCCGATTTGGGAAATTATTTCAGTGTTGGATAGCCCATGTAACGAGAAAGGCTATAGGCTACTTTTTATTCGGGTGCGCGGCGTAGTTCTCGGCGGGTTATTAGTTTTCCTTCTTAAAGAAAATTTAAATAAAAATTTAATAATAATGTTTACCTGCTTTATAAAAGGCTTCATCGCACCACGGCTTCATGCAGGAGATGGAATCTGTAACTAGACACATGAAAAACTGTTACCATTGTTGTATCCAAGTTAAGTATAATTTAAATACTTAATTTTAAGTTTAACTTTATATAATTATAGTTACGTACCTACGTAACTATGTATTAAGTAATCTGAGAGAATACCCAGTCTTAATTTATCTGCCATTGTAAGTGACTTAGCTCAAAATCTCACCCGGACACTCGGACCACATCTTATAGGTAGGTACTTACTGTACATACAAAATCATGTTTAGGTAATAAATACATGTAGTAAATATAGCAGCCGAAAATTGTCGTGCATATAAAAGAAAAGGGACCAATGATCGACCATGACCATGACCAAATCAGTCTACCAAATCGACATAAGTAGGTAGGTAATTCCCGAAAATGGTACACGATATTTTAAAAATAGACCAATAACAAAAGATTATAGTGACAATAAGTACTTAGCACCTATATTATAGTAAGTTATACCTATTACTTTTTCACAATACAGTATAGCCTTGAGATTTTCCGGCACATTTCCGTAGTCATTCTGCGAATTAATATCGGCGCGCCATTTTTTTTTTACTTTGAACTTTATTGCATTTGACTTTTTGTTTGATTTAATGTTAAGAGTATTGCGTACTTTTGACGTTATTTTAATTATCCTGACGACGACTTGATAGGCCATAAATATTTTTTACACCTATTCGTAATCGCAATACTGCAAGTGGTTTTACAGGAAATGGGGAGCGTAGAGATGTGCCGTTGCCGGCAATATTGCCCAAAGTGGGAATATTGGTAGCAATATTGCCGGCAATATTGCCGGGAGTGGAAATATTTGGGAATATTGCTTAATTATAAGTCAAATTAATTTCGAAAACTATGTACAATACTTAAAATTAGCATTTATACGTTATAATCTACATTACATCCAATAAAATATTGTTTTGGGTAAAATTGCCAATAATGCCAGCAATATTGCCGGTATTTTACCGGCAATATTGCCGGCAATATTGCCCATGTTGTCAACAACAATAATGAATGTAATAAATAACATATAAATATAAAGATAAGAATTGACTATCGTTGTGTATTGAATAAAAATCGGCCAAGTGCGAGTTGGACTCGCGCACGAAGGGTTCCGTATCATTATCTATAAAAAATTAACGTATCTATTACCTACAACTAGCCAAAATACAAACATTTTTCAGCATTTTTGTTTTTCATACAAATATATGAATAACACAGTTATAATTTGCGGTTTCACACGTTTATTGTATGTCTGTCTATCTCCGGGCTGTATCTCATAAACCGTGATAGCTAGAAAGCTGAAATCTTCACAAATGATGTATTTTTGTTGCCGCTATAACAACAATTAAGTAAATACCGGCCGATAA
>NWSH02000162.1:5181209-5206956 GCA_002382865.2 Heliothis virescens | reverse complement strand
AAATTTCAGCTCTCTGAGATTATGGGAAGTACTAGTTCTATTTTGATGATCATGAGTGAGTGAGTGTCGAAAATATGAAACTTTGCTTTCGCTTAGCTTCAGAACTAAATTACCTACAGACTTGAAATTCTGGTTTTTAACTATGTGATCATAGCTTTCTGGATGACCAAAATTTCTGCGTTCTAGTCTTATCCAGAGGTTCTCAAATAGGGGCCTCAAAATGCGGCGAAATGGTTCCAGTAAAGGATGGTACGGCAGTGTTTGCTTTGCGCTCGACTTGGCGGGGGCACTGCCGTGCCCCCAAATATACAACACAAATGTAACTAAGCGATGATTATAGCTAATGTAATAATAAAATATATTAGTTTTATTTGATAGGCAACATTGGCAATATTGCCAATGTTGCCGGCAATATTGGTATTTTACCGGCAGTGGGAATATTGGGATTATTGCCGGCAGTGGAAATATTGCCACCAGGCACATCTCTAGGGGAGCGTATCATCATTGATTGAGCAGTGTTTTGTATAAAAAAGTGCATTAAATCAATTATCGATGATCGAGAACAAAGAACAGTTTGTAAAAAAAATATCTCGCCATATGTGTATGAATGGAATATAAAAAAATAGGAAATAATCATGATTCACGCACGAGTTTGATGATCCTCATAATACACGCTTCAAAATTGGTTTTCGAAGCGCTAAAATCGATCAATAAAAAATGTCGAAAAGATAATGGCATATAAATGTAGAATACATTCCAAAATCTTTGCAAATTTTACTTTGACTTTGACTTTACACTTTAGTAAGTGGTAATGCAAGCATTTTTTAATCCGTTGATAAAAGTATCTAGGGTGAAGTGGGGCTAGTTGGAATTCTTTTTTGATGAAATACTCAGATCAAAACTAAAGTCTTGTAATGTCACAAACCTCATATAAAGATATTTGTGGGTACTTATTTTGATTTTGCCTCACTAGGTGAACAGTGGCTCTCAAACTACACTTTGACTGTTAAAGTTTTTAATAAAAATAAAATGTGTCTTTAATTTTAATTTAATTAATAAAAAATATCGTAAAACATTATTCATTTATAGGTACATACATACTAATCTTCAATTTAATATAGATGCTAAAAAACAAAGCCAACGATTAGGTCCTTTATTCTTAAGTTAACAATCTCTTATTGTTTATGTATGCATCATGCCAATCTTAATTAAGATCGTGACCAATGAGGTAATTATGTATCTACGACTTGTTCACTAACTACTCTGCCAGGCGAACGTTCGGACGAAGCGTGATGTTATTACGAGTCAATCGTTTTTGCCGGGAATTGGCTACGTTAAAATTCCTTTGTTTTTTTTAAAGGAACATTGGGGCTTGTATGCTTAAACATAAATCTTAGAAAGAGGTATGGGCCGAAGTTGTACCTACGAGACGTAGTTTTAATCTCGAGAATTATGAGCGAAATTGCATTTCCCAATGAAATACCCAATTGGCCTGCCGTAGTACACCTATTAGCTATTCAATAGACAATTTATATTTAAAATACTCCTACTACAGCAGAACTTGCTAAGTATGACCGCAGAGGACGCGGCATCGAGCGAATGAAGGGTTTTACGGACCAGTACCAATGTAAGTTGTCCAGTTTTAATGTGGTTTCCATGTATATCTAGGACACCAATGAGCGAGTAAAAGGCTAAGGAAATCGTATTGGAGAAACCTAAGTATGAACTCGTCTGTAATGTTTCAGAATTGGAACAAAGTGTAGGTAAAGAAAACGCGTTTATCCCCCTCTATGGCAGGTCTTCATGAAAAGTTTAGGTACTTTTAAGAACATTTCAGTTCGTAAAGCCTTCACTCGCAAAATCAACCTAGGATTTACCTAAACGGGAAACCTCTCGTAAGTACTAATAGGTTGTCTTGTTGTTGTCTTGTTATTTGCAATGTACGCGTAGTAAAACAATGGAAACGATGTTACGACATCTTTGTTTACCGCAATAGCTGGCAGATTATTAGGGTTATGTAAAGAAATTACGAAGAACGAATAACTCTTCAAAAATGTTACTATGTATTACAATGTACTAGATAGTTAATTTCTTAACTCAATTATAATTAACCAACTTAATGCTGTGTTGTTTTATATTTTTTGAAAGAACTCGAGCAAGCTACGCTGGGTAATTTTACATCATGTTTTTTTTTCTTGAATACAACTCTTTGAATAATTTCAATGTATACGCACTTCCCGTAAATGACATTTCAATAAAACAAAAACTTGTATCGTGAGGTAATTCCCACAAAGATAAGTATTTAAGTATCCCTATTGAAAAAATCATAAAACTAAAAATAAAACATGTATTCGTTTCACGGAACCTAAAGAGTTTACCTACACTTAGTTACTATATGTACTTACTTACCTACATAGGTTTGCAGTTGCTTAATTAATGAACGCATAAATTAAACGCAAGTCGTGGCTTTACGTACTGAGTCATCAACTGACTTGATTATTGCAGCCTGCACATTTTTATTGCAACGATGACGTTAAATAAAATATGAACTACAAATTATGCTGTAGAATACTTATTGTTTTACACGTGGGATAAAAAAGATTCAACAACAATTATTAAAATACTAGCCGTTTTCCCGCGGTTTCACTCCCATCCCGTGGGAATTACTGCCCGTACCCGGATAAAATATAGCCTATGTCACTCGTGGGTAATGTAGCTTTCGAATGGTGAAAGAATTTTTAAAATCGGTCCAGTAGTTTTTGAGCCTATTCATTACAACCAAACAAACAAAGTTTTCCTCTTTATAATATTAGTATAGATGACATCGTTTTTCCCATCGAATATTAAGACTGACAGACACTACCCTATCCTATCATGAACCTCTGAAGACTGAAACCTCTCTCCTACTCCCTAAAACATGTTTTAAAGGAAACGTGGTTCTTATGATTGAAAAATTTGTAAGTACCACATTTAAACCCTCGAATGAGGGCAATGATAGCTATATAACTTTAGTACACAGCAAAGTGCAAAGTATTACATAAAATATTAAGTGTGACTACCGTTTTAAGTAGGTATTTAAGGTATAACTGAATGGCTTAAGTACACACTTCGCGACTACAACCGTACCTACCTTAATACCTACTTTCACTTGTACACAAATATGTCATAACTTGCAGTGCAGTTACCTTCCGTAGAAATACAGGTTTATTTAAATTCCAACCCAAAAACTATTAATATTATATATCTTTCACACTAGCCTGGAATAGGGGTTGGGTAAACGAGATTTTTTCACCCTAGGTACGTCAATTTGACTCTTTACACGTGCGTTTGTGCAGAAAACGCGCATTTTTCACCATAATGTCCGTTTAATCCGATGATACCATTTTCCCGATTATCCTTTTTTTATTTTTTATAAGGAAAATAATAGCTAGAAAACTTTATACTTTACTTAAAACCGTTAACGAAGTGATTTTTAACAGAAAGTAAATATTTTTGTAAAATCATTACCATTAGGTACGTACTGCCTACTAATTACCATACATTTTCTCATGAATATATTTAAATACTTCCGTTTTGTTTGTTCTGCTGATAGGATAGATTGAATAAAGACAACGATAATATTTATTTATCCCACGATGTCGTTAAACTCTATCTCATTTCTAGTTCAAATGTTTGTCGTTTGGACTGTTTAATTTATTAATTGGTTAAATTAAAATTAATAAAACGAACCACGGCAAAAAGTCTCATCTCGTATGACATGGCAGAGATAATTTCCTAGACTCTAGACTGTTAGTTACTCAGTGACTTCGATGATGAACTTCGTAAAAAGCCAATCTTAGTTTTTGAACGCGTTTTCTCACATGCAACAAAGGGTATTTAACCTTTCAACCACCACGACATTTGGCCGACAAACAAACCACCAACTGCTTGAAACCACATCAAGAACATAAAATCAAGCAATTTTATTGACTGGACCGGGAAGTCTATTAAAAACTGTTAGAAGAAATATGTTAAAAAATATTGATCTTTCAATAAATAAGGAGTTAAACCTCAGTTATCGATTGAAGCACAATCAATTAAGTTCTGCTTATTATCGCCTTTGAAGGTGAATTCATTTGAATACAATTAATATTATTATCCATCCATGAACGTTTTGCATCGCATTTATTAAATAGTAAATGTTAATTGTTAAAAAACTCGATGTTACTGCATCGATTCTCGTTTTAATTGGACACAACTCGAATAGTGTGGCGGCGCACGTCATCGACGCGGGCGCAAGCCAGTCATTCAATTGTTTAGTTAACGGATTTTACAAAATAGATTTGTTTTCAATAAATACATTATCAGAGTTATTTTTAGCTACGTGGCATTTTAACTGAAATAGATTTGTTCTTAACGAACTGGAATGTAACATTTACAATAATATTTAACATTTTATGGCGGCAATTAGTTCGAACTAGGATCTAATTGCGGTCATAAAATATAGGAAATTTAAAACATTTGATTAATTCAAAGAGCATTTAATTCGGTCTAAAAGCCACGGGTCCCTGAGGGTCTTGGGACTGCGGGATCATTCAAAAGAGGTAAGTACCACAGCCCTGGTACAGACAACAGCAGGTCAACATATACGAATCTGTAAAATTTTACCAATCAAACATTAACCTACCTCCATTGTGGTAAGGTTGAACATGGAGTGCGGAAATTTGACAGATTGTGGTAACTTGTTGTGCTGTCGTCTGTACATAAAGGGCTACAGAAGAAACACGGTGGGTTTTAGTCAGTAAGAGTCTGACACTCCCTCACGCTGCAACCACAACGGGTCATTGATGACCTACCAAATAAAAAGGTCTCAATACCTTGAGACGGACAAAGCTTACTTTACTGATTACAAAATGAGACGAGATCATGGTGTAATGGCAGTGTAATCAGAGTGAAAGCAAGGAATTCGTTCGAAGTTTGTAAAAAGTAAGTATTTGTTGCAAGTTTTAGCCTACAAACATTTAAATAGGTACCTACTTATGTAAATTCCTTTGCCACGACCATGACTTCCAATCTTTCTTTAACACGCAAAACGACATTGTACTTAGGTAGTACATAATGCTGCAATTGTTATTGGGAAGAAATAGAAAAATCGGCCAAGTGCGAGTTGGACAGTGGTGCACTTGTCTATGAAACGGGACAAAATACTTACTACATTTGTTGTAAGTACGGGTGCCCGATATTTTTTTTTCTAGTTTCCATTTTAACTTTTTATCTAATCTCAACTTCTTTACCATCACGATTCCTGAGATACAGACATACAGATGGACAGCGAAGTCTTAATAATAGGGTTTCATTCTTTCGGAACCAAACCCTAAATAATCTTATCGGAAGTCATCGAGTTACTGCGTTGTGACAGTAAGATGATTATCTCACAGGTCAAGGTTCTAAAGATACTCACTGCCTCTTTGGCAGTTTTATCCGCATCACAACGGAAGTGTTGTGTAGCCGGATAAAAACTGCTATAAACACCGTTCCGAAGGCTTTGCATTACCGTTTTTACGTTTACTGCGTTTTACGTGTTCTCGTTACAACCATTTCATTGATTACTTTAGAAGACATAATCGAAAGCCTTAGGGAAATCTACTCTGAAGATTTTTAGGTTAGTCAATCCAAAGTCTGAATTTGTGCTAGGTACTTGGTATATAAGGTAATGTTTCATTAAGAGAGAGAACAAACGGAGACAAATCTAGATATCCGGAAGGCCTAACTCTATTCTAGGCATCATAAAATATTGTTTATTGTGGTAAATATAACGTACCTACAACATAGCTCATCCTACAACAGCCATCAATTACGTTGTTTTACAATCTTATATCTATTGAAGGCCTACTCTGAACTTAGTGGCTATAATTCATAATAAATGTCACCTATGCTGTGAGTCTTCAAAAACGCTTCCTGACTTCTTCCATAAACTTGAACTGTAAGTAAGATACAAATCACTATGTGGAGCGAGTGGTCTCAACAAGAATTTTGTAGGAATGCTCCTTACATACCAGCTTCTTGGATCTAAATCTCCCAAAATTTATCTTCGGTACACTTATTGTCTGACNCGATAGACTTTCATAAAGTTTGAAAATATTTTAGTAGAAGGTGTAACTCAGGTGTACTTTCAGACAACTTTTAAACAAGAATTACCACCACATAACGTTGCTTATTCATCAAATATTAATTGATAACGTTTTCAAATTTGTCTTGCTAATGCTAAACAAAATAATTCGTAACTTAACGCGCACACATGCTTACTCTACGGAGACGTATTTTCATAAAGTGTGAAAAAAGGAAAGGCTCTGTTGTTCAGAGGTGCGAACCGAGTCTCATATTACCGATAGACAAAACGATCCGACAGCGAAAACTACCAAAGTAAACCAACCACAACTATCCCACATTGCCAAGCTGTTTACATCTGTAACGCGTACATGTCACGGTTTCATTTTGATTATAGCAGAGACGACTTGCGCTGTATTTCTTCCGGCACAAATTATACTTTATCCTTGAAGACCCAGAATAGACAAAAGTCACTCTGCTCGACAGTCCCGTCCATTCGAATTTAGACTTTATTTGGAAAGAACAAAACTGTCATTTTCGCACTCGTTTTATTTTAGCTTCCATTGGAAAATGTCATCGCGACAGGACTAGGCGTAAGTGAACGCGTCAAAGTGTAAAATGAGGGGTTTTGCGCCGTGTCAGTGAAAGTCATTAGGAATGGAATGGATGAAAATTGCGTGCATATTTAGGTAGCTCTCTAAGTTAATATGAACGACGTGATGAAATGAAAATGTCCCGGCGCGTTTTTGTCGTTTAATCTCGAGTGATTTTTGGACCATTGGGAATTTGGATTCTTTTATTAATTCCGGTGGATGGGTGATTATGAGCGGACGCGTTCTTTATATGGAGCCAGTGTTTTGTTTAGTAAGTATGACGTAGTGTGTGATTGTTATTTTGCGTGCAGCGTACGTAGTGGGTTATGTGCAATGCGGTGGCTAAATCAAAGACAACAATGGGTGGGTCGGATTGTCTGCGCGGCGCACTTTGCGCCACTTTCGCTACTTTGTGGATTGTGGAGAGGCGACGGAGGTGGCGGCTCGCGAAATTAGATCGTACAGTCGGAAAAAATGTTTACTTCACTGATTGGATTTTATATTGATGGCTCGTATTTTTACGAATACTCGTTTTCTGCGTTATTTGCGAGATCTAAGAAGTTTACTGTAAGTCTGCTTAGGAAACCGTACAAAGTTTACTTCTATTTTTGATTATGAGCTTATAAGATTTTCCCCTCCTGAAAATATAATATCCCATTTTTTATTATTTTTCCTGATATAAGTCGGTATATTTTTTTCTGCTGTCTGTATTGCAAACCAGACCATTAAAAGCGAGGGTGTGAAAATTCGCAGCTTATTTTCACCGTGCGTTACTATGGCTCTATATGCATCTACTCATCTCTATGAACACGTATACGTCAGTTTTGTCTGCCACTGAAATACAACTGTTGCTTGAATAAAGAATTATCCATTATTTATGCACATGGATAAAGAGCTTTTTGTTTCAAGGTTCACACCTTTTTGTACCATCCTGGAAACTGTAGGTACAATTAACGGTTGGAATAGGTTAGCAATCAATTATTATTTAATTAAGTACACACTACTAATAGACTAGTACGATAGGTTATAAATAAATCATTGAGTACAAATTTATATTTGAGGTCATAATGTCTAGCCTATGCCTAATTAACATTTTAATTAAAGAATAATTACTGTTCAAACAGAACATTCAATTAATTTCTAATTGAAATAACGTCGATAGCAAAACTTCATAAGCGGAGTTACAAAATAAGGAATTTTAAATTTCGAAACGAATATTTTTTAATTGAAAATGGAAAACAAAAAGTGGTAGGAACGTGAGGCGACAGTGTAGTAAATTAAAAAGCAGAAATATTAGAAGTGCAGTTTTCAGGGATGTTTTATGTCGTTTCATTTTTATCTGGGCAGTTTCTTTTGTGCTTGGCATGCTGGTATCTGCCAGTCTGGCAGTTGGCGAGTTGACGGTATCGTGGCAATGGCAATGTTTTGCCAAAGATGCAAACTGGAGCTGTCACGTTGTTTCGCAACGACGACTTATTTTTATTTTGCAAGTTACATGAAATTGATACTATGAAATTTTAAATGGTAATTGAATTGTGAAAAATTTTAAAGGCTCTAGAGGAAGAAAAATATGAGTTTGTGTGTTATTAAAGTTTTTGTGGGACGTCAAGTTATTATTCATAAAAAATGAATTTTACACCATCTTATCTGGCTAGAGTGGAAAATTTCCATAATCGCCACACTTACGCGACTTAGTGATCACAATTTCATGGAATTACTCTAGGTAAATACCGCTACCCATTTCCCTGGGTTAACCCCTTAGCTTCTTACGGCACCCATGGGGATGATGGGGAAGCCGAATTCAAAAACAGGAACCTCAGAAGGGTCTCTTAAGTACAGGTGATTCTGCAGCTGGTTAATAGGGAGCCATTTGTGGATATAAATTGAATTAATATTGCAGACTAAATATATGTCTTAAAAAATAAAATTATAGGGGCAACTTATAATTTTTAATATCACAAATATTTTACTATTCTTTTTTTTTAAATATAATCATTTATCCTGAAATGATAGTGCAAGATACAAGAGTTACCAGGCATCATTATTTTTTTACTGTGGCCTTGCGATCTTGGGCTATTATTGTTTAGAATGTTATTTTCTGTCCTTATCTACCTACTAACATTCAAACAACCTCCAATTTAATAACATGAGGGTAGTTCCATTTTCTGCAAGATATCGAATATCATGTCATTTTCGAAAACAGAATGCCATTGAAAACAAAAACTCCGATGAATATCTCAGTTCCTTTCAAGACACGGCACAAAGCGCACGCGTCACTCGTGTTATGTGACGCGCTCTTAAGAGATGTAAAATGGGTTACTGGGGTACCGATGTATTATCATTGTTTATGCATTATTGAGGTTCTTGTGAATGATATTCGCTCTTATTCGTGTTAGGGTGTTATTGTTGGGGATATGCTTATATAATGACTGACTTAAATAATATTATGAAGAAAAAATAAAAAATTAACTACGATCCCAAGGACTAGAGAAAAAAAAACCTTTTGTTTTATAATTTATATCCAATAATAGGCACAGATTTTCAACCTTATCAATCACAATAGTGGTAGGTCAATGTTTGATTAGTAAAATTAGACAGATTCGGGTACCGTGACCTGCTGTTGTCTTACCTAGGGGTGCCAGGTTGCCCGGGTAACTGGGTTTTGGAGGTCAGACATACAGTCGCTCCATGTAAAACACTGGTTCTCAGCTGCATCCGGTTAGACTGGAAGCCGACCCCAACGTAGTTGGGAAAAGGCTAGGCAGATGATGACACTTATTGTCTGAAGGAGAACGCTTTGTTGAAGTTTAACATGTCATGAAACTACAAGTTTTAGTTCACCCGGTTCGGGTATTACATGATTTTGCTGCAGATACTAACTTTTGGAGCATAATCCACTCCCGGATAAAAGTACTAAGTACTTAGTAGTATCATCTATTTCTCTTATCTATGTAATAATAGTGAAAACGATGATAATGATCGATCTCATCTCATATAGGTACCTATCTATCATATTCATGCGTTGCGTAACATTTTGCAGACATTGTTTGCCAAAATGAATTTAAGCACGTGTTTTTGGCAAATTCATGCGTTGTGCAATTTTTTGCCAAAATGTATTTAAACATGTGTATTTGGAAGATATTTACTCTTTACATAATTAATTTATCGCATTCCACTTTCCATAAAGTGTACATAGGTAGTCAAACAAAAGGACGAGGTCACACTGTCGATGTCAAGTTCAGGCGATATTGTTCATAAAGTCATTCTTACACTGCGGGATTGTTCGAAAGACCGCGGCCCTGGTACACAAAGGGCTCCAGAAGGAACACGGTGGGTTTTAGATAAAAAGAGTCTGACACTCCCTTACGTGGTCTCCACAGCTGGAGAGGTCATTTGATTTCTCATAAAAAAAAGTTATTCTAGCACTGTGATCAGATACAGATTTCTATGACTGGGATGGACAAACGCATTTTCCTTGCAAATTGAAAAGGCGTTTTTCACCTTCACTACACTACAAACGAAATACATTTTTACATCGCTGTACCCAAGACTTATTTTCCTAAAGCAAATGAAAAACTTTACACTGTTTTTTTTTTCAGCATAATTATTATGACCTAAGATGTTAATTGATTATTCAATTATGATAGCTAACATGATTCACGGTTAACGAAGGGAAAATAATTTAATTAATTATCTGGGCAGATAACATCTTGTGGAATAATTAAATAATCACTCTGACAGTGACATACTTTCTTAAATAACGTTTTCCTTTTGGAAAGAATTTTAGTTTATTGTTATTTTGTCTTTGGCAACGTGATTTTATATACGAAGGGATGTTAATGAACTTAACGAAACCATCGTACCTATTTAGATCCTATAGACAGGACCGATTATGGAAGTTTAAATAGCGGATATTATATTATGAGAAGTAACTTCACAGAATACCTACCGCTTGCATATTTTTTATGGTGAGAATTAAGTGGACTATTTTTTGTTTTGCCAATTTGACCAATGGGCGGCAATTTCACGGCTGGTTATGGTATGGTTTCCGTATAATTACCCCATCCTTTAAATATGGCATGTAACATAGCCTTGCTGCGATATTAAGAAGTAGTTCCTTTGAGGCGTGGGTTAATTTTGAAACAATACGTGCTATTCAATAAAATAAAACATTGAAATATGGCGACGGATAATCTACACCAAGTGCGATAAGAAAAAACTTTCACGCTTGCATTCACATGAAAAATTCAGTTCTTAATACCAAATGCAGTGTTCGTTTGATTTGTACACAAGTACAAAACGCTGTGTCATCGCATTACACGCCGTGAATCGCCCATGCGCTTGCGCATAGCCGCCGTTCTCTCGCGTGAGGTGTTTTATAACGACACAGTTTCCTCATAACATTATTATTTAAGGTTGACAGGTAATGTGACTATAATTGACGAATAAGCCTATATTATTGTCAAGAGCTCAATTTCAAAAATAACTACGTTAATAGTAATTGACGCTTTTCAATGACTTTATAAGGAAAATAGAATAGAATAAAAGTCATTGATGAAATTATTGCTCCGTTGCTTTAGTGCTCTGGGTTTTTTTTAATATAGCAATGGGAAATCATCAGTATGACCCCTCCCGCTGTGGGTAACAGCGGAAGAGAGTGTCAGACTTTTACTGACTAAAACTCACCGTGTTCCTTTGGGAGCCCTTTGTGGTGCTCTGGGGGTCAAGCGTGAATTTTGATGTAAAAGAGTTCTGGTTAAGATATCCAAGCGGTTTTGTATGGAAGAAAGGTTAAGCTCTATTATTCCCTTTTATAGCAAAACATAGTCTCGTTCTCTCTGTCAGTAAGAATAAAGATGTCATCAAAGGTCAGCAGTACTAACTTTAGCAACGCCAAGTTATTTGGTTCACACAGTACACAGTCAACATTCTTTAGACCACCATTCTCATAATGTCCTACAATCTAACTTTCCACGTATTAGGTATAACCGTTTTCCCGCGGTTTCACTCGCGTCCCGTGGGAATTACTGCCCGTACCCGGATAAAATATAGTTAATGTCTCTCGTGGATAATGTAGCTTTCGAATGGTGAAAGAATTTTTTAAAATTGGTTCATTACCTCCAGTGGTTACTCCCTACAAACAAACTTACTAAATGTACAAACAATTTAAACTCTTTATGATATTAGTATAGATGGAACCCAAGAAATGCCGGACACGTGAAAGTTTTCTCACGTGTGTAAGAACAATATTTGTTCAATAAATTATTGTAAAGTATGTTCAACTGTTTAGCAAAAATTCGAAGAAAATTTGCATGTCTGCCATAGTATACAAATAAAAACCGGCCAAGTGCGAGTTGGACTCGCGCATGAAGGGTTCCGTACCCCATCCCCCTTAATATATTTTTTTTCATTTTTAGTATTTGTTGTTATAGCGGAAACAGAAATACATCTTTTGTGAAAATTTCAGCTTTCTAGCTATCACGGTTAGTGTGACAGACAGACAACGAAGTCTTAGTAATAGGGTCCCGTTTTACCCTTTGGGTACGGAACCCTAAAAATTATCAGTGTGCAAACAAATGTTTATGTGCCTCAATTTGACTATTAAGACATAGGTTTAAATAAATATAGGTAAATCTGCGATTTTTTTTGGAATAAAAGTGAAACAGACAGAGTAACTTTTTCGAAACTTCTTACAATTCAAATGTAACTGTCGAAACTATGATATTTCGCAATAAAAAGTTTTTTACAGTTACATTTAAATTGTACCTAAGAAGTTTCGGAGTTAAACAAGGACATCAGAAATTACTTTGTGGGATATTGTAACCGCCAATCATAAGATCTCGCCTCATATTGAATGTTAACTTAGGCAAAACATGAAAAAACCATTTTATATTTGAATTTCCCGCTTCTAGTGATCGCATTCACCTTAATGTCTTTGCTTTTACATTACCATGTTCGCGGCCAGTTTCACGGGTCTATATGGAGTTCTGAATAGCTATTATCTGACAGACCATGCCATAAAAATTGTCAAAGTTAAAAACAGTTCTACGGCATAATCTGTCAGCTGGATACTTATCCAGGACTTTATCGGGAACCTCTGAAACTGGCGCTTAGTCTTTGAAATCGAGCAAGCATGGACGTTCGCGCGTATAATCGCGGCGCACAAGATGGAAAATGAAGAGCAAGTCATTTTCCCACTGTATTCTAATTAATTTCTCACGTCTTTTGTTAATTATATTATTATACTTATGTAACAATTCCGTTGCTGAAATATTTTTATTTTTTTACGTCAATCCGAAAGAATATTCCATTTGTATAGCAAAAGAACAAGTGAAAAATTAAATTAAACTATGTAATACCCACCAGGGGCGTATTTTAAGATTGCGCGCCCCGGGCTCCTGTAGCTTTCCGCCCCAACAAGGAATGAAAGATTTTTTTTTTTTAGATTTTATATTTTACACTATTTTTCTGTGGACAACATTTTTAACAAATTCGTTTAATACATCGTCATAGTCAATTGCATTTGTTAAATCGGCTTTGATGTTGAAAATTAGGAAATTGATTAGCCGTTTTTAAGTTTCCGTAGTCAACTAGGAACGCTTATTTAAAAAGAAGAAAAAATATTTGTGGGGAGTCAGACTTTTTTCATTCCAACCCTAACGTGTCACATATTGTTGAATAGATATTTAAAAAATAATAATAGGAGTTTACTTCAATAATTTTTTGATAGTGTTAATATTTTCTGAAATAATCACTCCGAAAGTTGAAAATAATGTATCTTCCCCACTCTTTTGAACTATAAGTTAAAAAAAAAATATTTAAAAATAATCTCACAAATAGAACATTATAAAGACATTCTACGAACATTATTTTGAACTTGATTTGTTGAACAGTTTTTGAAAACTATTTTCTGAACTAAGTTCGTAATTTTACCGTGTTTGCAGTTATTTTTTTAACTTAGTTTAAATATTTTATAATCCAGAATGAGCGTTCTGCTCTACAATTCGTTACTACAGTACTAAGGAACATATGCAATGCAATTTCAATGTAAGGAAACGCCACTTCCAGGTAATTTTTCTTAATAAATAAGTTTAGTTTGCGTAAACTTGTTTCAGTTTCTTGTTCCTGAGACAGGAAAAAAATTTATAATTCATCCTATATATTCTAGATCAGTGATTTTAAACCATTTTCATGACGTGTTGCATTTTTCATATTTCAAATGTACACAATATGTTTTTTCATTTTCATAATTAAAATCGGATAGGACTAAGATGCAAATTGATTACGCCGCAGTTTGTCGAAATCGCAAAATGCGTAAGTTGGAAAATAAAGCGCATTCAGCCCTTATAACGTTGGGGCACATAAAAAGTTAGTAATAGAAAAGGCGCGAGCGTAGCGAGCGCGAATTTTTTTTTGTTAGTTTGGCGTCCCAAACGCAGACACCGAAAAAGAAACTTGAAGATTGATAAGATGCAAGTGAAGCGAGCCCGTTTTTTTTTTACAAGACTAAAAGGTAAACAAAGAATAAAGAAGTTGCAGATTGAAAAGGCGCGAGCGCAGCGAGCGCGAATTTTTTTCGTTCGAAGAGTCAAAATTTTACAATACGTAATTTTATTATTTTTTGTGAAATTATGCCACCCACTAAAAAGTGCCACCCGGGGCATTTGCCTGACTCCCACACGCTGCGCGACTGATCTCATAATGTCTAAATATCAATGTGCATAAGTAGTGGCGGCGCTAGACGAAATATGTACGTCGGCGACATCAAGTTTGCGACGCCCTAGGGCCTCACCAGCTTTTGTGCCCGATGGGTTTATACAATGTTGGTCAAGTAACAATTCACAATTTTATTTGATGATGTATAGTTTATGAAGCCAAGGAATATATAGGAAAAAGTAAGAATGCGCGAAAAATTTTTTTCAGCTTGACGTCTAAAAATCGAAAAGAAAAGGGCGCGGGCGGAGCGAGTGCGGTTTGTTGAAAGCTGAAGTTGCCGTTTTGGTTAATTTAGTTTTAATTTATTTGTGGAGGCATGAAGCGAGGAGGAACAGGCAATATGCAATATGAATGCGCGAGCGAAGCGAGCGCGAAAATTTTTATCAGTTAGATGATGAAACGTGATTGGCGAAACGAAAATAAATACGTCACAAATTTTTCTGACGAAGGGCGGCCGGCAAGCCACCAGGGGCGCCCTGCCGGCCGCCCCTCGTGGCCTGCCGCCCCGGGCTGTAGCCCTTCTAGCCTAAGGGTAAATACACCCCTGATACCCACTTACGCGTATTACTTACTTATTCATTAAATTGTTCGCATTTTAATAAAAATAATTAAGTACAATAACCAAGCTATAATTACTTAATTAATGGTAAAAAGCACGGTTAAATTGATTTAATTCAGAATAGATAATTATCTATTACTACCTTCTGCCAGCGGTTTCACCCGCGTCCCGTGGGAACTACTCGGCGCACCCGGGTAAAAAGCATATGACCTTCCTCGATAAATGGGCTATCTAACACTGAAAGAATTTTTCAAATCGGACCAGTAGTTCCTGAGATTAGCGCGTTCAAACAAACAAACTCTTCAGCTTTGTAATATTAGTATAGATGAATTACTTAAATCAAAGTGTTTAACTAAACATACGTTAATTATTCCTATGTCATACATATCTAATTAATTATGACAGTGATATTAATATTGGGTGTATTTGCTTAATATGTGTGAAATGTTTTCGTATGAGTAGGACAGTTCAATAAATAATTAATTGAAGTACCTACTTGCTAGCAGGTATTGTTTGGAATTCAATGGGGATGTTATTTGGCTAGTGACAGGCTTTAATTGAATTAGGCAATTGAAACGACAATTTTATTCAGGTAAGTAGGTACAGGCAGCAGGTCAACGTAGGTAGGTATACGAATCTGTCAAATTTTACCAATCGAATATTAACCTTCCGCTATTGTGATAAGGTCTATTGCAGAAATTTGACAGATTGTGATAACTTGATGTGCTGTTGTCTGTACTTATGGTAACCATTGATAACTAATAGTTGCTACGTAAAATTAATTTGGAGATATTTACATTCATTCTGAGAAATCGAGGAACGAGTGTTTACACTAAGTATTTGTCTCCCAATTCAATATTTTTTTATACACAAAGGTGCTGTTACATAATATTTTTGTCACTAAATAATCTAGATTAAATAGGTAGCGTACCTACCCAAAATAGTCAAAATACCAATTTAATTAAAAAAAAAAATAAAGGCGAAAAGACTGCACGTTATACTTAATTTAGTTTCGTCACATTTTAATAATTAAAAAAATATTACAAAAACTATAAAAAAAGTCACAATAATCCTTACCAAATACAAAATTATCACTGTTTTTATTTTAATTAACAAACTCATCCACAGAACCAATAGTGATCGACTAAACCAATTCTGAGTTGCGCCTGCGCTTTTAAACAGCAAGCTTTTTTCACAAACCCTGACATTGAAACCGACTAGTTAACATAGACCTTGAAATGTACGGAAATATTATGACGTTGCGGGTCTTTGAAAATTGGATAGTTAAATGACGAATTAATTGAACATTTTTAACTTTGTCGCATTCAAAGAGCCCAGAAGATTATTTTAAACCAACGGAAAGAGGTTGGTATCAATAAATCATTATTGATCATCTTTATCTATTATGTACAGACGACGGCACATCAAGTTACCGCAACCTGTCAAACTGCAATAGATTTTCAACCCTATCACAATAGTGGAAGGTTAATGTTCGATTGGTAAAATTTTACAGATTCGGTTAGGTTGACCTTTTGTCGTCTGTACATACTACCTACCTATTTTAAGCATGAAAATTTGTATTAACTTCTGATACTACGAAAATTTGTATGAGAAGGTGGTATTCAGATTTGCATGAATCATGAAGTTCTTTGCAGACATTCTAACTTTCAGTCATGCTTTAAGTTTTCAGTGGTTATTTCTTGTTACAGCGACAACAGAAATACATCATCTGTAAAAATTCAGCCGTCTACGTATCACGATTTAAGAGATACAGCGTAGTGGCAGAATAAGAAATAAGAAAATATTTTTTGTCGGAAACAAACCGACGGATAGTTAATATAGGACAGTCGTAGATAGTTAATAGAGTCCTGTTTTGCCCCATAGATACGGAACCCTAAAAGTTTAAATTACACTGGACACGCATATTTCCACGTCTGAAGAATAGTAAAAAATATAAAATTCAGGAACTAATTTATCTATAGAGTGAGACCTTTTGTGTAATATTGCTGTGGCGCGTGTTAATTGCATTGACGGGGAAATATTTGCTCACGTACCTGCCTATTTCATTGGCGAATGTTTACAACTTTTCAATCTACGCACAGTTTAAAACTTACCGTTTGCTTTATTGTATTTTAATTTTGATAAAGTAATGTAGGGAGAAGCACCGATCTATCGTAAGTTTAAACAACGCTTGTCGCGGTCGGTCCGTAGAAGGGTGGATGGGCATCTTGCAATGACGATTTTCGAAAGGCACGATTGATTGGTGGGTCCTGGCTTTCATTTGAACATCTTTGGCAGTTGTTACGGGCAGTAAGAAACCGGAAAGTCTGACAAGCAGTCTTACCGAGGAGTACCTATTGGGTTGTCCAGGGTTGAGGAGGTTAGATAGGAAGTCGCTCCATGTAAAACAACGAGTGACCGCCTACACCGCTTTAGTTGCGAAAAATGCTAGGCAGATGACATGACAATGAAGGAAGCCTTTTAAAAATCTCAATAAGTAATTTTATATTAATAAGTTTTATTTAATTCTTCATACCAGCCGAAGAAAATAGAACAATAGGCCATGCACATACCTACTATCACCTTATCAGTGACCATGACATGAGTGCGACATCGATCACCATGACATTAGGGCTCGTACTCATTTGCGGGGAAATCTGACAGCGCGACAAATTAGTCGTGCGTGTAGTTTGGTACTTTGGTAAGTATGTGTAGATTCAGCGTAGGTACAGTCAGCTCTATAAGTCGTGGTCATGGAATATATTTATTGGTACGAAATAAACGACTTTTCACTGTCTTGTAGTTTGGTTTTAATACCTACCTACTTAGAATACTTAATGAGATGATAGAGTTCAGAGTTTATTAAATATAGTTTCTGTTTTGTTTATTATAGGAGACCGATATATTTTTACTTGTGCTCAATAAATAATTAAAAATTAAACATAAATGTTGTTGCTGAAATTAAAACCGCAAATTCGAAAAGAATTTCATAGTTGCAGCTTCTTGCTTATGAATTAACTCACATGCAACAAATATCGCAGTTACTTAACATACTGATCGACTTAAATTGAGGTCAGTGGGTCCTTCCCTAAATTCCTAATATTTTAAGTGTTAAATAAAATAAATATTAAAAATATAATAAATATCGTAAACTAACGATTTTAGAAAATATTTGTCTAAAATCGTTAGTTTACGAGCGTAGATGCAGTGTAGTGCAACATGCATTTCGGCTAACAACTCATTCTACTTACACGCCACCATGAATGAAGTGTTTTATAGTGATTTTTATAATTTTATAATAATAATAAATTATTTGTTTGCCTGAAATATGGAGGGTAGTACAGTCGACAGCAAGGCAGTATACACAAATCTGTCAAATTTCTGCGATCGATTTTCAACCTTATCACAATAGTAGAAGATTAATGTTCGATTGATAAAATTTGACAGATTTGACAGATTTTGGGTGCACTGACTTGCTGTCGACTGTACATACATAGGATGTTAAATATGAATATGTATGTAATAGTACAGAACATATTCCACCCTCGTTACGGTTTACGGTTACGGTTACAAAATATTGCAATAGAACGTAGTAAAATATATTCATCGTAGAATTCTATATATATTTTAATAACGCAATGTTCTACTTTTTGACTATGTCTAACAGTGGGTGAAGTTTATTTGTAAAAATAATAATTGATACTAAAACTTGATCGATTGTTACTGCAAGTTTGTTTATATCTCAAAGTCATGGTCAAAAAGCTGTACCAATTAACATGAAAATGTTAAATGAAAAAAAGAAATACCTGAAGACATTATGGTTAATGTTTTATCTAAAACGCACTAATCTCAGGAACTACTGGATGAATTTGAAAAATATTGCAATAGACATATTATAGAAGAGAAAGTTTACGTTTTACTTTCATTTTTGCATTAAATCTATTCAAGATATTGCCTATTTCATCGTTAAATCTTGGTAAACAAATCGGTTAATAATTTATATTTTATTATAAGTATACCTTGACATAGCTGTATAATCAAGGGATCGTAATTAAAAGCCTTATAATAAAGATCATCAATTGAACATGCCTTGTAATTTAATGAAGTTAGAAAATAATACTTACATCATTCAAAAATATCCTTCCACATTTTGTCACTAAAAATCAATTATGATTTTATCACGTCAGATCCCAATTAGTTGTAACTATAAACACATATTATATTTAATTGCTATCATAAAAATATCAAAATACGGAAGATATTTGACTCATAGTTGATTGTAATAACTTTTTTCGCGCGTCTTTTAGTGCGGGGAAAGTTGAGGCGTCGATTTCTCTGTGGCCTTAACATCGACTGACTGTTGTCCACAGTGGACGTTACGAAACCCCGTCTTTCATCTAGTGATGCTAACTGACGTGTTATTATTATTACTATTTTCTATAATAACTGCAATTTTTTATCTCTCTTATTTGCTTTACTTAAGTTTGGTGTAATGAACTAAGAATTTTACAAGCGTAGTTGGTAAGCAAGTAATTTGATTATTTAACTTTCTTACATAATCGACCTACTTATAAACTTACGCTACTATTATGACTAAATCTGAAATCTGAACCTAGATTTTTTTCGCGGAAATAAAATTGTAGCCTTTATCGACAGTCGATAGATTAATTAATATATTGGCGCATCACTAGCGTTAGCTAAACAGTTAGATGGCATGTTTGTGGCCACGACACGTAAAACAAATTGTGCAAATCGCGACGCGTCATAATTTTGCACAACGAGAGAAGTAACGTGACATAACTATATGAATAACGACTTATAAATCTTGTCGGTACAGTCAGAAGGAAAAGCTTCTAGCTAACAATGTCGATGGTACACTCAGGTGCGATTTCAAGTACACACTAAAATAGTCGTACTTAAATACATGAGTGTTCTGTATATCGTTAAGCTTTGTTAAGGTGGCTAGTTAAACCCTTTATATCCTAGGATCACCTTAAATCATCATCCGTCTTCTCACATAGAGAAGGAATGAGCGTTAATCTCAACGCTTCCTCAAGGCGTATTGGAGATTTCAGGCGGAGCTTGAAGTCCAGGTTCCTTCAAAATGTTTCCTTTACCTTAGCTCAGTCATTGGATGCAGGGAATCCATGTCATCCGTATCCTCATTGTGTCCTACTCAGCTGTACCTTACACTGCACACCTGCTGCCATAAAAGTTGGTTTAAGTTAAGAAATTATTCCTACATAATAAGTACTTACTTAATTTTAATCTTAAACAAAAATTATTTGATCGAATGAAACCGGAAATTTTTACGGAACCTATAAAAATGTATGTAGGGGAGACCAGGGACGAACGTAACAATTTTCAATATTGTCGTAATATCTCACAAACCTTAATATTTATTACAATACTAATTGATACCTCTAATAGATTAGTCTTTCAGCTATCTTTCAACGCTAGTTTCAATACAAATGGTATTACAGATTACGATAAAAATGACACAATATAAAAGATGGAATTTGTTACAATTATCCCTACCCCTAGGGTTAGTTGTAACAGTGCAAAGGGATGGTTGTAACGAAGTAAATAAAGACTTATATACTTCCACAATCAACGTTATATTTATTCATAATGATACTTTAAGTTTTCACAATAATCAAAAACTAAACATACATAGATTTCTTCAAAAATAAATCGAGGAATAAAAATGAGATCGATTTTTTGTCGATGGGAAATCATCAGAGGACCAGCACCAGATGTGGGTGAGCGTGAGGGCGTGTCATACTTTTACTGACTAAGACCCATCGTGTTCCTTCTTGAGCCCTTTGTGTACCTGGGTCGTGGGTATCTCTTTCGAACAATCTCACAGCCCCGGCAAGCTCTAGCCTTAGTGGCCCCCGCTGGGGTTTACTGAATCTCTTTGAGGAGCGCGTGGAACAACGCGCACCGCCGACACGGGCCTGTCGTCCTCCTAGGAGGCGTAAGGACGATGAGCCATCCGAAACTCACCGCCCATAGAACCATGCCTACGGTGGCCGGGGGTCAACTCTCGACACCTGGCGCCCGTGGTATCTTCCACGTCTACTGCAGCGACTTACAGACATTTTTATAGGTTCCGTAAAAATTTCCGGTTTCATTCGATCAAATAATTTTGTTTAAGATTAAAATTAAGTAAGTACTTATTATGTAGGAATAATTTCTTAACTTAAACCAACTTTTATGGCAGCAGGTGTGCAGTGTTAAGGTACAGCTGAGTAGGACACAATGAGGATACGGATGACATGGATTCCCTGCATCCAATGACTGAGCTAAGTATAAGGAAACATTTTGAAGAACCTGGACTTCAAGCTCCGCCTGAAATCTCCAATACGCCTTGAGGAAGCGTTGAGATAACGCTCATTTCTTCTCTATGTGAGAAAGACGGATGATGATTTAAGGTGATCCTAGGATATAAAGGTTTAACTAGCCACCTTAACAAGCTTAACGATATACAGAACACTCATGTATTTAAGTACGACTATTTTAGTGTGTACTTGAAATCGCACCTGATGTACCATCGACATTGTTAGCTGAAGCTTTTCCTTCTGACTGTACCGACAAGATTTATAAGTCGTTATTCATATAGTTATGTCACGTTACTTTCTCTCGTGTGCAAAATTATGACCGCGTCGCGATTTGCCACATTTGTTTTACGTGTCGTGGCCACAAAACATGCCATCTAAACTGTTAGCTAACGCTAGTGATGCGCCAATATATAATTAATCTATCGACCTGTCGATAAAGGCTACACATTTTATTTCCGCGAAAAAAATCTAGGTTCAGATTTCAGATTTAGTCATAATAGTAGCGTAAGTTTATAAGTAGTCGATTATGTAAGAAAGTTAAATAATCAAATTACTTGCTTACCAACTACCGCTTGTAAAATTCTTAGTTCATTACACCAAACTTAAGTAAAGCAAATAGAGAGATAAAAAATTGCAGTTATTATAGAAAATAAGTAATAATAATAACACGTCAGTTAGCATCACTAGATGAAAGACGGGTTTCGTAACGTCCACTGTGGACAACAGTCAGTCGATGTTAAGGCCACAGAGAAATCGCACGCCTCAACTTGTCCCGCACTAAAAGACGCGCGAAAAAAGTTATTACAATCAACTATGAGTCAAATATCTTCCGTATTTTGATATTTTTATGATAGCAATTAAATATAATATGTGTTTATAGTTACAACTTATTGGGATTGACGTGATAAAATCATAATTGATTTTTAGTGACAAAATGTGGAAGGATATTTTTGAATGATGTAAGTATTATTTCTAACTTCATTAAATACAAGGCATGTCAATTGATGATCTTTATTATAAGGCTTTTAATACGAATCCCTTGATTATACAGCTATTCAAGGTATACTTATAATAAATATAAATTATTAACCGATTTGTTTACCAAGATTTAACGATGAAATAGGCAATATCTTGAATAGATTTAATGCAAAAATGAAAGTAAAACGTATAACTTTCTCTTCTATTAATATGTCTATTGCAATATTTTTCAAATTCACCAGTAGTTCCTGAATTAGTGCGTTTTAGATAAAACATTAACCATAATGTCTTTCAGGTATTTCTTTTTTTCATTTAACATTTCATGTTAATTGGTACAGCTTTTGACCATGACTTTAGATATAAACAAACTTGCAGTAACAATCGATCAAGTTTTAGTATCAATTATTATTTTTACAAATAAACTTCACCCACTGTTAGACATAGTCAAAAAGTAGAACATTGCGTTATTAAAAATATATATAGAATTCTACGATGAATATATTTTACTACGTTCTATTGCCAATATTTGTTAACCTAACCGTAAACCGTAACGAGGGTGGAATATGTTCTGTACTATTACATACATATTCATATTTAACATCCTATGTATGTACAGTCGACAGCAAGTCAGTTGCACCCAAAATCTGTCAAATCTGTCAAATTATTCAATCGAACATTAATCTTCTACTATTGTGATAAGGTTGAAAATCCGATTCGCAGAAATTTGACAGAATTTGTGTATACTGTGCTTGCTGTCGACCTGTACTACCCTCCATATTTCAGGCAAACAAATAATTTATTATTATTATAAAATTATAAAAATCACTATAAAACACTTCATTCATGGTGGCGTGTAAGTAGAATGAGTTGTTAGCCGAAATGCATGTTGCACTACACTGCATCTACGCTCGTAAACTAACGATTTAGACAAATATTTTCTAAAATCGTTAGTTACGAATTTATTTATATTGTAATATTATTTTATTTAACACTTAAAATATAGGAATTTAGGGAAGACCCACTGACCTCAATTTAAGTCGATCAGTATGTTAAGTAACTGCGATATTTGTTGCATGTGAGTTAATTCATAAGCAAGAAGCGGCAACTATGAAATTCTTTTCGAATTGCGGTTTTAATTTCAGCAAACAACATTTATGTTTAATTTTTAATTATTTATTGAGCACAAGGAAAAATATATCGGTCTCCTATAATAAAACAAAACAGAAACTATATTTAATAACTTGAACTCTATCATCTCATTAAGTATTCTAAGTAGGTTAGGTATTAAAACCAAACTACAAGACAGTGAAAAGTCGTTGTATTTCGTACCAATAAATATATTCCATGACCAACGACTTATAGAGCTGACTGTACCTACGCTGAATCTACACATACTTACCAAAGTACCAAACTACACGCACGACTAATTTGTCGCGCTGTCAGATTTCCCCGCAAATGAGTACGAGCCCTAATGTCAGTGGTGATCGATGTCGCACTCATGTCATGGTCACTGATAGGTGATATTAGGTATGTGCATGGCCTATTGTTCTATTTTCTTCGGCTGGTATGAAGAATTAAATAAAATTTATTAATATAAAATTACTTATTGAGATTTTAAAAGGCTTCCTTCATTGTCATGTCATCTGCCTAGCATTATTTTCGCAACTAAAGCGGTTGTAGGCGGTCACTCGTGTTTTACATGGAGCGACTTCCTATCTAACCTCCTCAACCCTGGACAACCCAATAGGTACTCCTCGGTAAGACTGCTTTGTCAGGACTTTCCGGTTTCTTACTGCCGTAACAACTGCCAAAGATGTTCAAATGAAAGCCAGGACCCACCAATCAAATCGTGCCTTTCGAAAATCGTCATTGCAAGATGCCCATCCACCCTTCTACGGACCGACCGGCGACAAGCGTTGTTTAAACTTACGATAGATCGGTGCTTCTCCCTACATCTTACTTTATCAAAATTAAAATACAATAAAGCAAACGGTAAGTTTTTAAACTGTGCGTAGATTGAAAAGTTGTAAACATTCGCCAATGAAATAGGAGTACGTGAGCAAATATTTCCCCGTCAATGCAATTAACACGCGCCACAGCATATTACACAAAAGGTCTCACTCTATAGATAAATTAGTTCCTGAATTTTATATTTTTTACTATTCTTCAGAGGTGAAATATGCGTGTCCAGGTGTAATTTAAACTTTTAGGGTTCCGTATCTATGGGGCAAAACAGGACTCTATTAACTATCTACGACTGTCCTATATTAAACTATCCGTCGGTTTGTTTCCGACAAAAAATATTTTCTTATTTCTTATTCTGCCACTACGCTGTATCTCTTTAAAATCGTGATTACGTAGACGGCTGAATTTTTACAGATGATGTATTTCTGTTGTCGCTGTAACAAAGAAAAACACTGAAAAACTTAAAGCATGACTGAAAAGTTAGAATGTCTGCAAAGAACTTCATGAATTCATGCAAATTCTGAATACCACCTTCTCATACAAATTTTCGTAGTATCAGAAAGTTAATACAAATTTTCATGCTTAAATAGGTAGGTAGTATGTACAGACGACAAAAGGTCAAACCTAACCGAATCTGTAAAAATTTTCCAATCGAACATTAACCTTCCACTTATTGTGATAGGGTTGAAAATCTATTGCAGTTTGACAGGTTGCGGTAACTTGAATGTGCCGTCTCTGTACATAATAGATAAAGATGATCACATAATGATTTATTGATACCAACCTCTTTCCGTTGGTTTAAAATAAATCTTCTGGGCTCTTTGAATGCGACAAAGTTAAAAATGTTCAATTAATTCGTCATTTAACTATCCAATTTTCAAAAGACCCGCAACGTCATAATATTTCCGTACATTTCAAGTCTATGTTAACTAGTCGGTTCAATGTCAGGGTTTGTGAAAAAAGCTTGCTGTTTAAAAGCGCAGGCGCAACTCAGAATTGGTTTAGTCGATCACTAGTGGTTCTGGTGGATGAGTTTGTTAATTAAATAAAAACTGATGTAATAAGGTATGATAATACAAGAAATTTAATATAAAGGTGACGAAACTAAATAAGTATAACGTGCAGTCTTTTCGCCTTTATTTTTTTTTATCAATAAAAGATATAATTACCTATAATTAATGGTAGGTATACCGCTTACGCATTTAATCTAGATATTTAGTGACAAAAAATATTATGTAACAGCAACCTTATTACTAAAAATATTGAGATTGGGAAGACCACAATACTTAGTTAAAACACTCTTCCCTCGATTCTCTCGACATCAGAAATATCTCCAAGATTATATACGTAGCACTACTAAGTTACAGATGGTTACCATAAGTACAGACAACACGGCACATCAAGTATCCATCTGTAAATTTCTGCAAATAGACCTCTATCACATAGCGGGGTAAAGTTAATATTTCGATTAGTAAAATTGACAGATCATACTATCTCTCTCACAT